>SNQJ01S0010422.1:62212-84108 GCA_010110895.2 Picea sitchensis
CCAATCCAAACCCCCAAGGGGGAAATCATAATGATCAACCTTAACAAGAGAGAAATAACGACCTTCAAACTAATTACCCTTGCACATTATGAAATGACTATGTCCATTACACTCACCATTGCCCCCAAATAACTTATTTCAATAGCATTAAGGATGCCATGAATCCCCAGTGAGATCACAACCCTTAGGGTCCACCTCAAGGACCCCCACTTTTATACCACCACAACCACTAAAGATGTTACAGAGACCTATCCCACATCAAGGCATCATTAATACTCAACCAGAAGGGGTTCAACGCCCACTACCACAAGGGAAGTTCCCTCCACCTAAGAAACCCCACCCATGGAACACCATCAAACGTAGTATCCTCCTCACTTTGGAAGATGAAATCCTCTTATAGACTCGTAGTCACCAATAAGGTACGTCCCCTGATCCATTACCCACTCCTGCGGATACTCCCCAACCACCAACTGGGAAACCATTAATGATCTCTTGTTCTAACAATGAATCCATCGCTTGCATGCCTTACACATATTTTCAAAGAAATGTACACAACCTTCATTCTAGGGTCACTCACAATTGCATACTTATTGATGACCTTGCTCAATCACCCACTTGCATGTCAGCTATGGAAGTACTTCAAACATGCCCTTCCCAATGAAAGCAATTACTTTCACAATTAGGGGAAATCGATCCAACCAACACTCATTTAATCACATTTGACTTAGACAAAAGAGACCCATGACTTCCATCATTATTCGCATTCCAGATTTCGGTCAAAATATGGAATATCACAGTCCATCGCTACATCATTGATGAAGGAGCATCGACATGCATCATGTCCAAATCAGTTTAGCAGAAACTTGTTTCACCTGAGTTGATCCCCTCCACCATAACTCTTCAATCTTATGACGGTCACCCGTCCCAACTGGAAGGCCTATATCAAAACGTCCAAGTCTAGTTATGGGGGAAAATGATTCTCATCAACATAGAAGTCATTGATGCCTAATTATATTATAACATCCTCTTTGCACGAAGCTACATGTAAGATATGTAGGCGATATCTTCCTTGGTATTTCGGACCATGCTCTTCCTCCACAACGAGATAATTTTCACCACCGATCAGTTAACCCACCATGAACCCAACCAATCAAGACACATTAATAACATCCTTCCATTGATCCGCTCTAACACTGACTTAGTCCCCATGATAGATGTCAGAACATGCTTATTTCAGTATTCATCTTTGATAGGTACATACCAAGGTTTCCCCCTCCCCCCATTACGACCATGTTGTGCACTATCATGGCTGATGGGATCAAGATACCTACCCTCTGAATCTATGAGAGCTCATCTGAATCCACTACCCCTCCCATCCTGACACTCCCTGAAGAACTCTAAATACAGACTCCTCAAAGAAGGAACATTAGAGAACTCACCACCCATGAGCTAAATCCCCGTTTAGCAGATAGTTCCCTAGGTAATCACCCAAATTCCCTTCTTTTACCCTCCCCCTTGGGTAACATCATACCAAGTTGTAGCTATCCTCACTTTGTCTAACATGCTCATTGTTATCCCTTTATGGTACCTCAAACCACTTTCTATGGTACCAAGTTTATCCCTTCCACCCCAACCTGCAACCTCATTTCCTTAATCAAGGGCTCACCAAATCACTTACCCAACCAATCCCACAGTTGGCGGTAACATCACCACAAGAAAAATCACCTTTGGAACAGAGGGCACCGCTATCAACCAATAAGGGACATGTAAAAATAAGGAACCATCCATCCCTTCCCCACCCTACATACCACCTCTATGTGCCATATGCAACACCATTGGACACCCTACCAATATCTGCCCCTCTTTACCCAAGTTGTGAAATATCATTCCAACACTAATAAATACACCACTACTACCCACCCTAGTAGCACAACCAACCTCAACAGAACCTTCTGCCTACTATAAATGATTCAACCATTTTCTCTCAATAACATCATTATACACACCACTTCCCAACCCTCGCTTAGTTTTGGGACACCTTAGCAGCAGTATGGAAAACCACTCTGCCTAAGTCATCTCAATCCATCTCATTTGTACAACCCATTACTGAGAATTTATATATCTCTACATTAGTGAATGAGCGCATGCAATGCCCTTCCGCGATATTCTATCAGATGGACCATAACATATATCATTTTCCACTCAGCATCGAGGGATGGACACGCTGGAGGGCCTCCCTCTCACCCATTACACCAAATGTACCATCCTCGATGGACATGACTATAAATGAAGACCATCCAAACAATCAGTATAGGACCAGTTCCTTTCCATTAACCCCTCTGACCATCCCATCACAATGCAAGGACTTCCCCACAAACCCCCCCAAATCCCTTGTAACATTGGTTTACGAGATCCCCCCCCCCTTGATACCACAATACATCCAATTCATATATGGAGATTTGGTTCATGACATCTACTGACAACTCCTCATCACTTCCCATAGGTCCATTTACCTTAGGTACCAATAACGACATACAAACTTTACCGACTATACCCACAAATATCGACATCCCACCCACAACAGTTACAGACTCCTTGTACTCCATCACTTTTCTGTCCAATGAAGACATTTTAGAAGTCTTATGCGCACCCAATTACCCCTCGAATGATTTTCATCATCGATCCCTTTTTCTGGCACATAATTTCTTCCACCCATCAGCAGATGCCCCTATTTGTACCAATGAAGAAAAATATTTCATCCCTTCTGTCCATATAGACTGGTTCAAAAATCTAATTCCCTCCCTAGATGCATTTGAGGAAGGTAACATGTACAATATATCTCCTACCATCAAAATTGACATTTTGGTAAACTCAATGTTGTAGAAGAAATCATAGTGGGGGCAGCATGCTCCCCAGAGGAAATCATAGCATACAAAGATTTATTTCAAGAATATCGAGATGTGTTTTCTTAGTCATACACTAAAATTCCAGGGTTAGACCCAACCATTGTTGAACATCACATTGATACTTGGCATGACTTTTCCCACATATTCCAAAATCAACACCCCCTTCACCCATCCAAATGCATGGAGATCAAATATGAGATTGACAAACTCCATATGGCTAGATTCATATATCCCCTTGCATACACATCCTGGGTTTCTAACCCTGTTCCAGTCAATTAAAAAAAAGGCATCATTCGTATTTGCACTGATTTCCATGATCTCAACCAATCTTGTCCCAAAGACAAATTCCCTACCCCCTTTATCGATCAAGTCATCAATGCCTGTGCCGGTCATAAAGTACTCTCCCTCATGGACGACTTTCCTAGTTACAATCAAATCCACATCTGACAGATAGATCAATACAAAACCACCTTTAAAACCCCATGGGGCACCTTTTCCTATCGCATTATTCCCTTTGGTCTCATAAATGATGGGGCCATTTTCCAATGCATAATGACGTATGCCTTCCAAGATCTGGCTCACTTCATCCTTGCTTACTTGGATGACGTCATTGATCAATCCAAGAAGTGTTCCCAACACATAGAATACCTATGGATCATCTTTGAATGTTGTTGAAGGTATAACATGCGGCTCAACCTGATGAAATGTGTCTTTTGCATCACTGCAGATTGCCTATTGGGATTCATAGTATCCCAACAAGGATCACCATAGACCCACTCAATGTTCAGGCTCCTCCCAAGAACTTAAGCCAACTGCAAAGCCTCCAAGGCAAAGCCAAATTATTGAGACGTTTCATACCCGACTACGCCATTCACGCCCATGGGTTCCTATGATTTCTCCTCCGTGACATCCCATTTTACTTGGACCATCATGTTGAGGCCGCTTTCGATTCACTAAAGGAGACACTCAACAAATCCCCTTTGATCAATCCCCCAGACTATGATAGGGATTACATACTCTATCTATCTGCATCCAACGTCTCGGTTACTAGAGTCCTCATGCAAGTCGGCGATAACCAATGCGAACATGTCATATACAACATCGGCAAGAACCTCTCTGGGCCACCCCTAAAGTACAATCATGATGATAATTTATCCCTTGTATCCGTCCTCACAGTTCAAAATATGTTCCATTATATTTTTCTTTGTACCACCAAAGTCATCTCTGATTCCAACCCCATGCATTACCTATTAAGTTGTTACTAGATCAATGGAAATTTTTTTATCTGGATTGTCATCCTTCAAGAATATGACCTAGAATTTACCACCCCCAATAGAAATAAATCCCTCATTCTTGTTGAAATCCTTGTATACTTTCCTTCCAACTCTCTTGACCCCCTAGTCAATGAAAATTTCCACGATGAGCATTTATTCCTCATCTCCTTCAGAGACCCATGGTATAATGATATTTTTTTCTACCTCTATACTCAAATGTTCAGGCCAAACTTATCTCATGAACATCATCATTGCATTCAACACCAAGCCACATGATACCTCCTCATAGGTGATGTCCTTTACCGTAGAGTCGCTGACATGCTTCTTCGAAGTTTCCTCTCCCTAGATGAGGCCTAGACAATTATGAAGGATTTGCATAGTGGAGCATGCAATGGTCATTTATCCGGCATGTCCATTGCCCAAAAGATAATTCGGGAAGGTTACTTTTGTCCCACATTATTTCATGATTGCATCCATGCAGTTAAATGATGCAATAAATGTCAACTATATGCACAAAAGGATCATGAACCACCTGCCCTCTTACGCCCTGTAATTGCAACCGACCCCTTCTATAAATAGGGCATCAATTTCATGGAATGCAATCCTTTGTCTAGTAACAGACATAGGTACTGTTGACACTCGAAACTGAAATGTGTTGCAGCAAATCAATCCCAAGGCAAACTCGAGCCACTTTGGATTGGAAGCTGCCCTCCTCCAACCCGAGAGGTATCTCTCGAAAAATGTCACAATATGATTTTGAATAAGCGTGAAAAAGGTGGGCAGATTTATGGGTAAATGATGGTCTTGGATTTTTAGAGTTTGGGGGTTAAACTAGGGAGATGGTCCATTGGGCATGGAGTCAAATGAAAACCGAAGAAAGAAGACAATAGCAGAGATCATTTAACTTGCGGAAAGTGAGGCAAAGTAAATCTATCTTTCAGTGCTTTGATTGTCATGATGCGGTAGCGGAAAGAAAAAGGAAAGGCCGATGTAGCAGAGAATATATGCAGAATTCTAGAAATGCAGATTGGTCTTACACCCACTGATAGCTGGTGCAGAGGAAAGACAATAAACAAATACAGAAAACCATAATCCATTTTCTATAGTAGTGGTCGTACTAAAGTATAACGAAGCACATCAGTTAGAAGAAAATGAAATGAAGCACAGTTGTGACGGAATAAGGAAGAAATAACATTATAAAAATGATAACACATCAATTGTGAGTAAGGAGTATATAAAATGAATTCCAAACTAATTTAACACAGATGAAAAGGAGAAGAACATGCTGAAAGAAATCGACCATGATGAATCTCACAGTCACAAGGAAAATATCATCTTTATTACTCCATTAATGGCGTACAAAATAACTCAGCAATACAATGGAACCCCTCTTCACAGAGGTTTTCCCCCCAGCGCTGCTCTCGCGTGCCCCTCTTTTGCTTCTTGCATACATCAGTCTTTAAAAAAAAAAAAAAAAAACTCTTTGTGTTCCGGGAATCTGAAATGGTTTGTCTTCATGGAATTCTGCGACTGCCAGGTGTTCTGCCATTTGGGAGCACTTATCCTTTGAATTCCCGATGATGATTGTTCGGTGTCTCACATGAATAAATTTTCAACGACATATCGTGAATCCTTTGAATTTATCCAACTTAATCAATGGGATTTATTTCTGAGAGCGCCAGCAATAGCTGAGTCCACTAATGGTAAATCGCTGTGTAAAATTTCCACCCGGTGGAGTTGGGCATTGTGTAATATATTCCGGTCCATCGGCCCACCCTATACACAGCTGCTTCACTCCATGCCAGTGAACAATGTATGGTCCTTTGTTAATATATGCAACAACAATAGTGTCACCATCATGGACATAGATAGTTGGACTTGGAAATAGTCCATTGACAGTGATTCTTGTATACTGCTTGCATTCCCTGGTAAGTGTCGTTGGTTCAAGAGAGAAGGTATGAAAGTGGAATTTTGCGTTTTTTATGACAGCCAAATAAGAAACTAATGCGAGTAGAAGAATAGGCCGAACTGAAGACATCCTTATTGATTGTAAAGACATTGTAAGCATTACTAGGCTTGCAAACTAATAAACCATTCAATTCGAATAGAAACTTGGCACATTGAATGTACTACCGATGTGTGTTTCTTCTAACGAGAATGACTGTATTATATAGGACTAAATTTCATGAAATGATAGAAATGGCATCATTACTATTGCAAATAGTAAGGCCTTCATCTTGGGTAAACATCACTGGCCTTCTACCCGTCAGAAGCTCCAGCAATACAATTCCAAAGCTGTAGACATCGGATTCTTTTGTCAGCTGCCCTGTTAAATTTATCTCAGGAGAAACATATACCAGAGACCCAACAGGCATCGGCGTGGATGAAGAAGGATCTACTGGAATTGTTGCTAGCCTATCGAGGCCAAAATCCGAGAGATGAGCCTCAAAATCTGCGTCGAATTGCACGTTGTTTGGATTCACGTGTCTATGGGTAATGGTTAAGTGCACATTGGTGTGAAGAAAAGAAATCCCCCGGGCTATTCTGAGAGCGATGAGATGACGCATGGGCCAATTGAGAACATGGCCATCCTGATGAGAGGCTTCTTGCAGGAGAGTAGCCAGATTTCCATTGGGCATGTAATCGTAGACCAGCAGCCTCACGTCCTAATTCACGTAATATCCTCTCAGGACTGTTAGATTCTGGTGCTTCACTTTTCCAAGGGCCTCTGCTTCTCATCTGAAAATGCTCTCATCGATTTCTCCATCTGCCAATCTCGTAATTGAAAGAACAGTTCCATCTTGCAAACACGCCTTGAACACAATTCCATACCTTGTTCTGCTCAGTAAAGGATGTGGAAACTAATCTTCTAACCGTTTGTTAATCTCTTTGAAAAGTGGCGTATGGATGATACCAACATTAGGAACGTTCGAATAATGATGCATTCTGTTTTATTGCTTCTCTGTTTCAGAAAGGATTTTCAAAGTTTGGCGTAACCACTTTGATTCATCCTTAGACGAATAACTGCCCCCAAACAATCGTGTATTTTCATCTAACTGTGCAGACTGTATGCAACCACTGGCAAGAATGTCTGTGATTAGAGATGCCAATTGTGATGATGATATTTGCAGCGTCTGTGGGGTGGAATGCGTCCATTGGTGAACCTTCCAGTGGCAACCCTGCCATGTTTGTGATGTCTTGCCTCGTCTTTCCTGAAACCCTAAAACTTTCGATTGAAACCGATCTTGCATGCCTTTTTGTCATGCAATTTAATAACGCATCTCCTTCATTTTCAATTGGAGGATTCTGACACAAACTATCATCATAGTTCTGCTATTCCCTCCTAAAGAATACTGCAAAAGGCGAGTCAATTTGTTGTCTCGGTATGGAACATGAACTCCTTCTTTTCTTTTCTTTTCATCTCCCAATGCACTGATGACATCCCCATAAACTGTACTGTTGTTGTTTTGTTTGTCATCAACCCTAGACGTATAGAATCTGCTCGAAGAAACGTTCACCACCAATGAATCCAAAACGTGGTTCAGATTATGCTGGAAGGTGCTATCGATCCTAAATATAATATTCTCGCAACGACGCCACACCTCAGAAGTATAATCCTCATGTAGAGGAGCTACTGAGAAATGAAGAATCTTCATTACACTGACCATCAGTAACAAGCTGTTGATTAATTGTTTTATCTTCATCGCCATCTCGACTTTTTAATTTAATGAGTAGAGGTGCCTATAATTCATGAATGGCATGCAAAGTTTGGGTTCATCTTTTTAATTTGTTGAGTTGAGGTGCTCCTATAATGCATGTGTGAAGAATATATTAAACATGGAAGTGAACCCCATGAGCATTGCAACACCAATACTATACCAGTATCTATTGGTAAAAAGTCCACGTGAAACTCTACGAGCACGGTTGTTCTCTTCTTTCAGAAGTGTCTCTTGGTTAACAAGGTCAAGGATCCGCACTGCTTTTCTTTGGATACTTAGCCCGCAATCAAACCCTAGGTCATCCACATGCTGAAAACGAGTGAGTTGATGAAGAGCATCTTCTTCACATTGAAAGTCTGCTGCAAAACTCTCTGGCCCATGTGTTAACAGGTACTCCAAAAGTACTAATGCTTTGAAAGTCTCTCTCCAACTCTTTCTTATCCAAGACAGCCAACCTTTCCAATATATATGCAGCTTATGAACTTCAACATATACTATACTTTTTGGAAAATCTGATGCTTATATTACTGAAAGGGATCCAATTGTCATCCCTTCAATTAGTGAATCATAAGCCAGTGTACACATGGGAAAGGGCGATCATAATGAAACTTGTGAAGCATTTGTTCTGAAGAAATAGAACTCAAAGATTTTAAGAGGTTATCCAATTGTTCATGTAGATTTAGATTTCAGTCCTCACATCAAAAGTACATACGCAAATGCAAATTGACATGGAAACAATACAGAAAAAAAATGAAAAGGAGAGTCGAATCTAGGATCATCTTAGCTGATACAAAATCAAGTCCCATTTGTTGCCATTCCTTAGCCAAAACCTTGTTGATTGATCGGCTCCTAGCTCCTTTGGGCTGTGGCATATGATTGATAATATCTGTTACAATAGGTACATAGTAGCCTTTGTTGACTACTTTACCAAATGGATCGAAGCAATGCCCACGTTCAACAATACGACCGACACCGCGACACATTTTTTCTTCAACCATGTCATCTCTCACTTCGAGGTTCCCCTAGAGTTAGTCTATGACCATGGAAAACACTTCGAGAATTAATTCTTCACAGAATTATTAGCTAAATTAGGATTCACCCATGAGTTATCCTCACCATATTAACCACAATCTAATGGACAAGTCGAGGTTGTCAATAAAGTGCTCAAAACCATGCTCCAATGCACCGTCGACAAACAAAAAACCAATTGGCACCATATGCTTTTTCTAGATTTATCGGAATATGGAACAACTATCAAAACAACCACCAATTTCACACTCTTCCACTTGGTCCATGGCATTGAATCCATCCTCTCCATCGAGTGTGAAATCCCAACATTACACACGAAAATTGAGCTCTTTCTCAATACACCACCTCTAGAGAAATGACTGTTAGCTCTCGAATATCTCGATGAAGATCGATGGGAATCCTTACAGAACAATGAAGTATCCAAAAAGAAGACCAAAGTCACCTTTGACTACCAAGTTAACCTTCGTTAATTTACCAAAGGTGACCTTGTCCTCGCTTAAGATATCACCCATGATACTCTCGACCATGGAAAATTTGAATCCCTATGGTGGGGAACCTATGCCATCTGCCATTTCCTTATTAAGGGAACCTACATTTTAATTCACCCTAGAGGTGCTACTTTGAAAAACCTAGTCAACGGGTCATACTTGAAGAACCTCTACCCATGAGTGTAACCACTTTACCTTAGGTTTTCTTTCTTTCCTAGTCGTTTTTAGTCTTTTTTACGGGTATCTCTCTCACTATACAAGCCTAATTCAACTCCCTTGTGTCAACAAATGAATTCTTCATCCACTTACCATATCAAGTACGCAGATGGAGCCAACCGCTAGACTAAGAATCTCGCCTTGGCCTCCTGGGTTGTTTACACTCTAGACCACATGTTTCTCCAATCTAATGACATATGCCCCAGTCCTGCCACTAATAATCAAGTTGAATACACTGACGTCATAGGCCTTATCTCAGAAGCTAGTCACCTTGGTATTCACCACCTATGTGTACTCTTATATTCCCAGCTCATCATCCATCAAATGAAAAACATGTACAATGTTTGTGATCCATGTCTTTATTGCAAGTACCTGTAAGTCAAACTACTACTCCGAAATTTTGAGTCAATCACATTCACTCATATATCTAGGAACCACAACCAAATGGTAGATCATATAGCTAATCAAGTACTAGATTAACATTTGTCACACTAACCTACATGTTACATTCATCCATCACATAAAGATAAAATACACAAAAAAACAAACACATCTCATCAAATACAAAACAAATATGTCCAAAATAGGTCTACTTATATATATAGGTCATTCATAAAAAAATACATGTGTTTTGGTAAAAATACATATACAAAATGCCTTAGCGCCCTAGCTAGGCACCCTCATCACCCCTGTATATACAAAAGTAGAGTTCATTGGCTCCTACATCAGGCCATGTCTTCATAACATCTAGCTATCACCTAGGGTAACCCTAGCCATGGTACATCATCCCCGACAGGTGGCACTCCTCTCTGTCATAGCATCTATCCAACTACTTCCCATCATATCACTGAGTGCCACCATGGGTCCCCACCAATACATTGCTCTAGGACACCCTCGTCTTGGATCCACACCCATAGGTCCTCTGGAACTCCATCCAATACACCCTCAAAGCACCTCTATAGCTCCTCCATCTCCCGGACATGAGTGTTGGGCTCTACTCTCCCACGAACACTAGTTGGCCCTGCCTTTTCCACATGAGCTGGACCAACCCCCGGATCATCATAATGTCATTGTCTCCAGACCCGTCTCCCCTCTGCCTGCTCATTTTCTAGTCCCTGGGTCGCATCTACCTTGTGACCGCTGGGTCCCAGATCTATATTACATAACCAGTACAATTGTCTCAATACCATTAATATACACATATATAGGAAAAACAATCAAAGTCAAAACTACAAATGTAGTAATTGATGCAGGAGCATCGCTCCACCTCAGCACGTGCTAGCTAATTAACATGCATGGTGTGCATTCCAAGGATGAGAGGCACCACCCTCTTATTTTTCCTTGAGAATCCAGAGCACGATCCATGCATTTATTGATGACAAGTTGGATGAGTCGAATCATGCATTCGCACAAGCTGGAGATAAGGTTTCCATTAATATGCTGACGACATGATATATATGCATCCAATTTGGAGAATATTTCCATCATTGTAATTTTCCCTTTCGATACGCATTAGGGATGGTGCTTTGACACCACTAGTTTAGCTTATGAGGGAAGCTCGTTGATCCCCTCTTTGTATAAATCTTTGTATTTTATGCTTGATAAAGGTTAGACGACAGGCCAGGAGGGCATACCAGATTAAGTCACAGACTCAGGGAGAAATTTCAAGGTGGTTAGGTATCTTGGAAAGAAAGAGTGTGTGGGAGGAAGAACAATTCAGAGTTGTTGAACACTCTAAAATAATCTTCCAGGAAGGCATAGAGCTAGTGTGAGCACGCACTGAAGCAACATGGTTGCAGGTGTTGGAGAACCCTAGAATTGTTGAACATTTTGGTAAAGGAAGGGTTTGCAAGAAGCGCATTGACAAAGTAAAGGAGATTCCTTAAACCTTTCCAGAATCCAAGGGATAGGATGTTGAACAACTTAGCCGAGTGCAAGGAGTGCACCGAGATACTGTAACTTCACCTTACAAGCTCAGGAGGAAAAGCGAGAATCTGCCAAGAGGGCACGCAAAAGTTCACAAAGGGACATGAACTTAGAAGGTTTCAAGATGACCAAAGTCACATAAGCAAGTATATGCAAAACTCTGCAAGGCATGCAAAAGTATTTTTGGGAACAGCCTAAGTCTCGAAAAGTGAAATTGAACTAAGTGTGCAAAGGGTTCGAGGACTTGCTGAAGTCTCGAAGATAGAGAAATCATCCACTATCAAGGAGGAGATAGGTGTTAGAAGATCAAGAAGTTCGGGTTGGGAACTTCAAAAAGGTTTTTTGGAAGAAAACAAAGGTCTTTGCGAAGTTGTGAAAAATGATTTCATTTTGGACCATTGGATCCAGAGGGCATGTGGTGGAATATCTGAGAAGTTCAGGATAAGTCGAGAGGAAAATACTAGAGAGGAGAACTCACGAAGTCTGAACTCATGAGGTCATCATAGTAGTTGATTGCAAGAGGAACATGGACCATAGATCTGGTCCTAAAGAATTTGTTGATTTAGAAGTCAGGAAGGAGGAGTAAGCAGCTCGCAAAAGTCCTAAATTGTGGGGTCGCAAAGGGAGATGGCCCACAGTCATAGTCCATGGTCACATCAAGGGAGTCTATCATAGGGAGCTATTACTATCAACATTAAAATTTGAGAATGCTAAGGAGAGGTTCTGTGGGTGCCACATAACCTATGCCAGAAAAAGGAAAGACCCGTGGTAGATTTTTTATGTTCCAGGAGAAATCTAAGGAGTCACTCTGAATCAGCATCTTCAAATGATCCTAGACCAGGAGGTTGCATAACCCCAAAGGAGGGGTGGAGTCTGGACCAAAGTGGTATCAAATCTTGAATTCACCCATAGATAGTAGGTGAAGGAGGAGACAAAGAAGATAGGTTGATACAAAGTTGTATCAGAGATAATACAAAATTGAATTATGTGGGTGAGGGATACAAAGTGTGATTCTTTGTTGAATCTATTGAAAGGTGTGCGGTAGATGTTAAACAACCAGGTGGGATGCAGGTGAAACAAGATGGTCGTTGGAATCTATGAGCATGGTCAGGGGGAAGTCTTCCCGTAGAAGAGAAAAGTAGAGATAGACAAGGAACTATGAGAAATTAGAGTCGAGATGGAGATGCTAGAATTCAAGATGCAACAAGAGGCAAAGGTGTGTTGGAGGTACTAATGTCCTTTGAAGAGAAAAACTAAATGGCATGTTCAAAAATTTTTGACCAGAAGGCAAAAACCAAGGTTAAAGAGTTGGTTGAGGCACGTTGAAGTCCTCAGTCATAAGAGAAAGAGATCTGGCAACCGTCATGTCAGTTTTTAGGTGGGTAATGAGAAGGGATCAATGGATCTCATAGACTTCTAGGTGGGTAGAAGAGACATCCCAGATTTCCAGGTGGGCAAGGGAGAAGAGATGAGCTCAGCTAAGAGTTCATTGATAGATGAAGAGGAGGCACAAGAAATACCTCTCTCAAATAAAGATTCACATGTAACTGTGGGTCATGTGAAATAAGACGATGAGAAGTTAAAATATTCCACCCTCGAGGAGGAGGATCAGAGGATTCTTCTAATCATTGGAGGAGTTGATATATTCCTACCAAGCGGTCGAGGAGAAGCTAGCATAGAATTTGTAGAGGCAATGAGAGGACACCAAGATGAGACTGTCGTGGAAGAGGAGAAACAGATACTTAAGTCTTTCCCAACACAAGGAGAATACCTAGTTGAGTTTCTCACTCAGTGGGAATTGGAGTTAAATACACTGGAGGATTGGTTGGGAAATCCAGAACCAGAAGGTGGATTCTAGAAGATATCCATGCCAGAGGAGACACACCAACACGAGTTGCAGCTGGAGAAAGATGAAATGGGACTAGCTGAAGGACTGACAGGGGTTGGTCTATCAGAAGTAGTAGCTAAGCAAAAGCCTAGTGATGAGAAGACTGTGGAAGTGGAGGTTGCAACAGAGTGGCAAGTTAAATCCACAAGAGATGGAGAAGATAACATGGGAAATCAGTGTGATTTACACCGAGGCAAGGGATAAGTGTAGCGAGCTAGTCTACAACAGAAGAGCCAGTCGATGGAGAAACTGAACGAGGTGGTTGAAGAGATCAGAGAGATGATTTCAAGGTCAACAACAAGAGCAGTCAACATGAGGAAGTTGGATGAGAGGAATCCTCCACAAGAAACAAGGATGATGCATGAGAAGAAGCAACAAATTAGAGGAGCTAAGAGACAACTCCAAGGGAAATTTTGGGATCCTGGTGGATTTTAGCCATGTTGGAAAGCTCATGAGAAAAATTTCATGATTTTTGTAGATATGGAGTATGATGTAGGAGAATCACTCCACCTTAGCATGCACCAGCTAATTAGAAGGCATGGTGTGCATTCCAGGGAGGAGAGGCACCACCCTCTCATTTTTCCTCAAGAATCAAGAGCGCGATCCAAGCATTTATTGATGACAAGATGGATGAGTCGAATAATGCATTCACACAAGCTAGAGATAAGTTTTCCATTAATAGGCTAACAACAAGAGATATCTGCATCCGATTTGGAGAAGATTTCCATCATTGTAATTTTCCCTTTCGATAGGCATTAGGGATGGTGATTTGACACCACTAGTTTAGCTTGTGAGGGAAGCTCATTGATCCCCTCTTTGTATAAATATTTGTATTGTATGCCTGATAGAGGTTAGACAACAGGCTGCTGGAGTTGAGAAAACAATCATTGTAAGCCAAGTTAGGAGACTTGATGAGAGCTGAGACTCAGTTGTATCTCAGACTCAACCATTATAAATTGACATTCCACCATTAAGAGAAAAAGACATTTTTTCCTGTTTCAAATTTATTTGTAATGGATGTTGTGTTATGAATGTCATTTCCATGTTTGTGAATTGTAGATGAATGTTAGAAATCGTCTGCAGGGATAGAGATACAGTTTTCTATCCGAGAGAGTGTTGAGTTAAGTCTGGTTCAATAGGCTAACTACAAGGAGTGCACGACAGAGGGTGGAAACTCTGTAAATCGACGCAAGGAGTGTGTGTCTGAACTCGGTGGAGTCAGAAGAGAAACTGCCAGGAGGGAATGCCATATTAATTCACAGACTCAGGGAGAAATTTCAAGGTGGTTAGGTACCTTGGAAAGAAATACTGTGTGGGAAGAAGAAAAGGTCAGAGTTCCTGAACACTCTGAAATACTCTACCAGGAGGGCATCGAGCTAGTGTGAGAGTGAATAGAAGAAACACGGTTGGAGGTGTTGGAGAACCCCAGAATTGTTGAACATTCTGGTGAAGGAAGGCTTTGCAAGAAGGACATCGACAAAGGAAAGGAGATGCCTTAAACCTTTCCAGAATCCAAGGCAGAGGCCATCGAACAACTTAGTTGACTGTAAGGAGTGTGCCTAGATAATGTAAATTCACCGTACAAGCTCAGGATGAATAGCGAGAAGCTGCCAAGAGGGCACACGAAAGTTCACAAAGGGATGTGAACTCAGAAGGTTTCAAGCCAAGAAAAATCATAGAAGGAAGTCTGTGCAGAACTCTGGAAAGAGTGCAGAAGGAGTTTCAAGAACAACCTAAGTCTTGAAAGGTGAAATTACACTAAGAATGAAAAGGGTTCGAGGACTTGTTGAAGTCTCGAATATGGAGAAATCATCCTTTGTCGAAGAGGAGACAGGTGTCAGAAGATCGAGAAGTTCGGGGGTGGGAACTTCAGAAAAGTTTTCCAGAAGCAAACAAATGTCTTCGCGAAGTTATGAAAAACAATTTCATTCTGGACCGTTGGATCCAGAGGGAACGTGGCGGAATATATGAGAAGTTTGGGATAAGTCAAGAGGAAAATACCCAAGAGGAGAACTCACGAAGTCCGAACTTGCAAGGTGGTCATAGTCATTTATTGTGAGAGGAACATGGACTGTAGATCTGGTTCCGAAGCGTTCATGGATTCATAATTTGGGAAGGAGGATTAAGCAGCTCATGAAAGTCTTGAAGATTTTGGGGTCGCGAAGGGAGCTGGCCTATGGTCATAGTCTATAGTCACATCAAGGGAGTCTAGCATAGGGAGCTAGTACTGTCGGCATTAAATTTTGAGAATGTTAAGGAGAGGGCCTGTAGGTGCCACATAACCTGCGCCAGAAAAAGGAAAGACCTGTGGTAGAGTTTTCAGGTTCAAGGAGGAATCTAAGGAGTCACTCTGACTCAACATTTTCAAATGATTCTAGACTAGGAGGTCGCACAACCTTGAATGAGGGGTGGGGTATGCACTAATAATCACTAATACTAACCTCAACCATCCTAATCTTCCCCAAGAGGCAACTGCATGTCTGGATGTCATCAATAGTCCATCTCATGATACAGGAAATCATAGAAGACCTGAGGCGTCTACCACGAGACCCTCTCAAACACAGGGGTAAATTACTTCCCTACCATACCTCTACATTTTTGGGGCATCAATGATTCCCACCGCATAAACCTTGGATCCTACACCACTAGTGGATCCAAAATATCCTGAAGGAATAACAATACAACCCTCTCAAACACAAATTCATAGAGGACTGAGCCAAAAGAAACTCCCCATCCCTGGATGCCACACACCAATCCAAATTTTCCACTAGACATGCATGCATCAATCGATCCGATGAAAACATACAACCTTTCATGTCCCGCTCAACAACTCCCATCTATGCCCCTGAAATACGTTGGGTCCCCAATGACCCATATATCCACACAACCATCACAAAGAATACCTGGAGCTCCAAGTCATCAATCGAGTTGATGATAATGGATCCCCCACTCATCACATCTTCCCCTGAGAAGTAGTGACATACCAATGTCTCAACATGCACCCTGGCCAACATCTGCGGTTTCTCTACTAGTTCCTCCCCCCAGATCGAGAGACCAATGATAAAATAGATATCTATATATGTGGTAATATGCATATCTCTCCCCCACACCATAAAACACTAACGGTCGAGAAACCACATCTGGATGATGAATTCTAGGAGGGGCTCTTGGGTCTAGATCAACACGCAATCAAATAAGTGCAATAATCCCACTTGCATCAAGTGTTTTCTGATCTGAGGATCAATTCCTACCTCTCTCCTGAGAGACTCCTAGTCTCTCTCCCTCCATTGTACCAACATCCTATCTTTTGGACTGGTCACTTGCATCCACAATAGAAGGTACTTTGTCAGTTCCTCATCATGAAATACTCCAAAAAAACATACAAACCCACCCGCATGGATGTTTTTCTAATAGTCGTGCACATCTGTGCAACTATTCCATAAACAATCGTGCTCATACGTGTGAATGTTTCATGAACAATTGTGCTCATTCCATGATTTTTTCATACACAGTCATGTTTATCCGCATGACTATCATCTATAAAGTCACACGGACCTCCCATATCATGTGCACGGATGTTTATCAAACAGTCACATGCATGTGCTTGACTTATCTTTCCACAGTCGTGCATAGTCACGTGATTTTTAATAAAACAGTAGCATGTAGATTCACACCCCCTCCACACGAATGAAAAAAATAACCTCACGAACATCTGTGCAGAGGCCAACAATACAGCCACACACTTTGTGTGGCCTCAATCGCTAAACCTGCTGACATCTATGCAGAGGCCGACGATACAACCACGCACTTTGTGCAACCTAAATCATTAAACCTATGCAGATGTGCACAAGGATCACTTGATTTCCCATGTGAATCTCCTACCCTAGCAAAAAATTGGTTGCACGACCATCTGTACAACCCCCTACCCTCCCAAAAACATACCTACACTATGCAGGAGGTTTTGACAGCTTATCGTCATATCTCACTACTCGAATCTGACCACGTCTTCTCTCTCACCACTCAAAAATGTCCATGCAACAACTCTCTCACCTCTACCACAACAAGTAAAAATGAAGTGGCTATGTGGGCCCCATGCCCTTATATATGCCCTTCGACCCAACTTCCCTCCATCTGTTTAGAAGAATTTGAGATCTGATTTTCTCATTGTTTGCATCCATGGGATCTAGATTCCCTCACCTTCACAACAATACTCTCAGATTCTCTTTCCCGTCTAGAGCCCCAGGGACCCCCTTCGGCCATCCAAAGTATAGTTATGCATCTCGTGTCCACATTTACTTCTCATGAAACTATTATACACATATTTTATTTTTAGCAAATATGTTTCCCGTCGGATATTTGGTTTGAAAGTGTAGGTATTCATCTACGACCCCTTATCATGCCGACATTTATGGCATCTCTTGCCTCCTCTAGGTATATATTTTTAACCATCATACCATTCAACCCCTTGCCATAGTTGTATTTCCCGCAGCAGGTGAAAGTGAGTTGAAACGTGGTTTGTGCTTGTATTATTGTAGCGGGCTGACTTCCTCCATGCGTTTGGAGTTTGAGGATCACGGTTCGTTGTTTGCGTCCGTGGGATCTGGTTACTCGCAGCACCACGGCAATTGCTCTCGGTTGCATGGTCTGGAATGGGTTGTGGGTGTCCAGGGGTATGGTTGTGCGTCAGATTGATGCGTTTTTATAAATGGAACTGTGTGCGCATGTTTTGTTTTGGAAGTATGATGAACCGTCGGATATTTGTGGTTTTGGGAGATTGTGGTATTCGTCGACCCTTGTCATACTGACATTTATGGCGTCTCTTATCACCTCTGGGTGTATGTTACTGGCCATCATACCGATTCCGGCTGCCGCGTTGTATTTCAAACATTCCCTCTGGAAGAAATCGCCTGGGGTTCCCACTAGCTCTGCTCGTTTTCATCACCTCCATTTTTCATACCGTTTCATATGGTACCTCTCCCCTCCCCAGCGGTTTGTCCCGCATTCCTCGCCGCAGTGACACTCGTGACTGTTCTAACCACTAAGTTGGGGTTAGCGATAGTGTTACATCCCAGAGTAATAACCTCATATTTCTTCCTCATCATGCTAACCACTTGCTAATAGACTCCCACCTTCAGATTCTTGGTGACATTTAATGCACCTCAACATTCTCATAAACCTTCCATACCATCCACCATCCACTTTATCCATTTATCTACCTCTTGCCACATTGACACTCATGTTGTTCTAACCACTAAGATTGGGAGTCTTGATAGTGTTACATCCCAGAGTAATAACCTCATATTTCTTCCTCATCATGCTAACCACTTGCTAATAGACTCCCACCTTCAGATTCTTGGTGACATTTAATGCACCTCAACATTCTCATAAACCTTCCATACCATCCACCATCACTTTATCATCTACAACATCACTCCCCATTCATCTACCTAGTACAAATAATAACCAATGGAGCCCCCACTCTCCACCCTTATCTACTTGCACCCTATATTGGTCAATCCATATTCCACTGGGGTACCATTTCTATACATGTACTTTCAACCCCATTATTTATTTATTTGGTAATTGTAAAAATAACATTTTACGTTTCACACAAGTACAGTAGATTTTTTCCATCGCACTCGATGACAATTTTTTCCTTGGCACATCACAACCCCTATTACCCTTGGTTGGGGCATCTCATTACTCTCCCACACTCTGCATGACATTTGTATCCAAGCTGAAATATTGACCACCGATAGACCTTTGTGTCCCCTACCACTCTTTATTTTGTCCTACACTACATCCCTTTGTAGTTTCACCCCTTCAACGAAGTTTTCCCATATCTAGTCGTCCCCCTGACACCAGATAGTACATTACAGTTTATGCCATCCATAAACATACCCCAACCAAGGGAAGTCTTGGAATCTTGTATATTCCATAATTCATTCATGATTATCACCCCCTTTCCTGGTACCATTACAATTTCTTCCACCATGTTGATCACTATGGTATCTAGAAGCCATTCACTTCTGATTGTCACGTTACTTTTCATGTTGACCTCAATAAATTTCCAAAAAAGTGACAGTATCTTGGCCCTAATTCAATTGATAATGAGTGGCCTCAGACGAAACATAGAGAGTCATCATTGTTCTTTGATGTTGTTTATCCCCATGACAATCAACTCCAACACAATCTCATGTTCTGGTGGATCTTACTTAGCGACCACTACAGTTTCAGTAGAATATGAATACCTATGAGTTTAATTAGTCCATCAATGCCTCTAAGTCCCTCATCACTCAGTTCAGAGCCACCTCAGTCATCAAAATCATCATCCGTTATCTTTTTCACCCTTGAGGGTGTTGCAGATATCTACTTCATCAGCATGTTCATTTACTCTTACCTTTTGATGATTTCATGATACGAGCATTGGGCATGCATTCCTTTTTTGTAAAAACATTTTAATTTTCATTTTTTATACCCTACTATGTATTGATCTAACATCCACTCTCCCTTTGATGGATAACTCTTGATGATCCTCACATGCGTGTTTTCTTAATGTCTACTCAATATCACCGTCCAAAGAAGCTATGATGTATTTCGAATATACATATGCTCCTAACCTCACACATCATGGAGCATATGTTATCACCGAAAAATTTCTCACTACAACTATGGACAATGGATAAAGAGATAAGTAACACGAACACAACATACTACCAATATTCATGGAAGGATTACATTCAATTTGGAAAGAAAATAGAAAAAACTATACAAAATTGGTTCTGGAAATCCAATCACATTCAGTCAAAGCTGCACGTGATAACATAGTGTACAACACGCATAGTGCGTGGAGTGTGTGAATGATAGTTTAAAGGCCCATGCAGATGTTGAAACAGTGTATTAATGAATTTGGTAGGACCTCAACCATTTTTTGGATGAAGGGAACCTCCCCCATACCAAAAATTGCCCTCAAATTTCCCCTTGGGATCACTGAAATGGATGGGAATTACCTCCAAGGGCTTCCCATTCACACTTAGAACCAGTTGAAAAAAATATTTCCATCCTCCTATAAATAAAGGGCCATTGTATGCAAAAACTAAGAAGCATTTGAGTATTGTTATGCTACTCATTTTTAGCTTTGGGAAGCCACCTTCCTTTTGGAAAGCTTTGAACATTCATAGCAAGTGTTATAGCTCTCTCCTCTTGAGTAGCTCATCACTCTTTCTTCACCATTTTCCTTTGTTATACAATGATGGTAGAAATAATACTTTGTACTTGGGGACTCCAGAGCCTTCCCAAGGAGGAAGAGGGGACTCATAAGTTCCCATATTTCTCCAAGGAGTATAAATTCGAAGATCAATTTACTTGGTATATCTCTCTTGTGTTTTCTTTTTGCATCCATTTCAAGTTATTGTTGTATTAGTCTACATTTATTTTATTGTTGTTTATTTATTGTTTATATATGTTAGTTGAACCACTAACCAATTAACTCTCTACTGTGCTTTCTCGTTGACCTAAGTAGATAGTTAAGGGACCTCTTTTTTCTCACTCTCGTGAAAAAAGGAACCCAACACAATTTCCATTAATAACCTATGGGTGAAGGCTTCCTAAATTGCCCACCCTCTATACCCATCTACAACCTCTCTACCCCTTCCCCAAGGTCTTAAAATTCCCCTTTAACTATGTTAATTTTTGGTCATCCTCAAATTTCTAGTTAATACCAATAGATGAAGAACACAACATGAAACTTGTATAACTTTAAATGTGATAGAAATGAAAATGAATTAACATTAAGTGAATTGAAGGTATAACAATGAATTTTGTTGAATGAAATAGTTTTACTCTATTAAAAGTGACTCCACTAATTAATTCCAATTCCATATGATATAGTTAAATTATTTAAATAAATTTTAAGTAACTCCTATGCTTGATTCAAATAAATTAGAGGGTTGATGTTCCCTTTGTAATAACAGTACATGACACAGTACATGACACTATGAAGGGCAAATGGGAAAATCTATGAAGGGCACTGTGATGATAACTTCTTTGCTGGAATAATAGGATGGTCTCATTGCATTGTTGTGAACCTGAAGTTGGATCTCATAGGAAGATTCTACCCGTTCAACAATAGTCTATTGAAGAGTGTATACATTTAGGACTTTGAGTCTTCCAGATGGAGTTGTAGAGATGAAATGCCTACAACTTTATCCTTCTTTCCCTGCTCTATTTCTTCTTCCATTGGACATGTTGGTGGGAACAATGAGCGTGACAACTCTCTGGCAGTTGCAGAAGCTTATAGCATGGAGGAAGACAAGTGGGAAATTATGCCTCCTATGATCCAACCACACAAACATGGATTCCATAGTGTTTTCATGAAAGGTAAATTCGACAGAAGTGCAAATGCTTTTGACGAGAGTGCAGGAACGCGGAGAAGGTGGGAAGATATGTTG
>SNQJ01S0010422.1:84259-101243 GCA_010110895.2 Picea sitchensis
ATACATTAAATTGATGTATGAGACCTCATTGTTCGTGCGATAAGAGACTTCCTCTTGCCAGTGATTTGATTTGTAAACTCTATGAAAATGTACATACACTATCCCCTTTGGATTTGATTCATATCGATGCTTGATAGATCGGGAGTTAAATGGATCTTATTGCAAACCATTAATCTTATTGTACACAACTTGTTTGTAATTGGTTATGATTATATGGTTTTTTTAAATCTTATCATTAAATATGCATGCATTTTGATCTTCAACTCTGACATTATACACCAAACATTGAGAAAGTTTTCAAAAATTCATAAAATATTAGTTATTTTTAATTTTAATAATTTTTATATAACATTCACTTTTACTTTCTATTTTAGATGATGCTAACTAACTTTTATACCAATTATAAGTAATTTTAAAACATATTTTATGGAAAAAATTAATTTAAATAATATTTATAAGAAAATTAATATGTTTTTAAGTTTTTAATAATGCGATCAATTTTATCTTATTGTTTTACCCAAAATTATAGCTAAATCAAATCCAAAAGATTATAAATGATGACTAAAAAATTCCAAAAAAGTGTTTAGGGGATAAGTTACAATACATGAGGAACTACATTAGGGAATTGATAAAACAAAACTCAAAATTCATCAATCATTTGGAAAGTAGTAAAGTAGTTATGTGGGCTTCTCTCTAATTGATAACTAGTTGATGTCGAAAATTGGAAAGGGATATAAGGTAAAATTAACCTTTGGATTGGATGCAAGGAAGCACTCAAGCTCCTATCACATTTTATTCTTGAGCAAAAAATCAAAGGATATCAATTATGGAGGCATATAACTCAAGGAAATAGAGATAGAGGGAAACATCACTGGTTAACTTGGAAAGAAATTGGCTTCAGAGAAGAAGACACAAACACTTGGAGAACTACACATAAAATTTGGGAAGATGTTTCCTAAAATTAAAATATGAGGAGGATCAACTTGTTTGGTCCTTGAACCTCGGTAACTATGAGATGATAATGGGATACAAATCTTTAACACTAGATGACATTGATACCCCATAAATTTGGTGGTGGAAAAACTTTGGAAATTTAAATTCCCATCAATAGCCAAATTATTTATATGGCTCCAATTAAGCAATAAAGATCTAATGTGGGATATCCTATAAAAAATGACCTATAAGGGTCCACAAATATGTTTCCTTTGCATGGTATAGTCTAAATTCAACACTCACATGATGTTGTCATGTAGTTATACCAAGGAAGTATGGTTAGAATGACAATGAGTAACAGGTCTAAAAAATGCATGGAGAGGATCCACCATCGAGAAATCTCTTTGACATTTCTGTTTAAACAAAGAAACCATGAGGTATCTTACTATAGCCTAGGGAATATGGTTAGCTAGAAACTCAAAGTTGTTTGAGGAAAACATGATCATTCTCTACAATGTGCATGTAAGTTTTAAATATCCAAAGCTAAACTTGAATTGAAAAGAATAATTTGGAAAGTATCAAAGAGCACCCAAAGTCACATCTGAAATACATATTTTTTGTATAGGTTGATTATGACATAAATTGATATCTTTTTAAAAATTGTGTGGCTATACTCAGAAAGGTATTTTTAGGAGACTTCTTTCTATTCTTTACTTTGCAGACCCTATGGAATGATCTCAAGCATCTATCTTTGTAATTTTGTTTTTATAAATAAGATTACTACATTTTTTTCCTTGAAAAAAAAGGAAATCCAAAAACATGTTAAAATACATATTAGGTTATGTGTGCATGTAATTGTTAACAAAATTAAATAAGGCACTTTAAAAATTATAGAAAAAATTCAAGAATGTTTTTATTCATTGTTACTATATTGTTAATAAATTTAAATAAGGTACTTTAAAAAATCATAGAAAAAATCAAGATTTGAAAAGCCAATATGGTCCAACAAACTCAATGAATCAATTTAGTCTTAGAACCAAGGGGGTTAGAGCACAACTACAACAAAGTAGCTACGCTCAAATCTAAAATTGTTTTGATGTCTTAGAACACTTTGTATTCATCCTTGAATTCAAGGCATACAGTCTATCTCCCATTCTACAATCATCGAGACTGTATGATATAAAATCTTTGCATTCCACTAGTGTGTCCAGTCATTTATAATTATGAAACAAAGAAGCAACCAAATTGACAAAGTTATATTTGATTACTCTCTATAGGAACTATGATTTCTTGTTTATAATACAACATTAACAAAGCAATGGAATAAATTGTTTCTATTTTAGAAAAAAGTGTGGAACTAGATGTAAAAACAAGGGATATTTTCTATTGTAAACCTTGAAACANTGTTTAAACAAAGAAACCATGAGGTATCTTACTATAGCCTAGGGAATATGGTTAGCTAGAAACTCAAAGTTGTTTGAGGAAAACATGATCATTCTCTACAATGTGCATGTAAGTTTTAAATATCCAAAGCTAAACTTGAATTGAAAAGAATAATTTGGAAAGTATCAAAGAGCACCCAAAGTCACATCTGAAATACATATTTTTTGTATAGGTTGATTATGACATAAATTGATATCTTTTTAAAAATTGTGTGGCTATACTCAGAAAGGTATTTTTAGGAGACTTCTTTCTATTCTTTACTTTGCAGACCCTATGGAATGATCTCAAGCATCTATCTTTGTAATTTTGTTTTTATAAATAAGATTACTACATTTTTTTCCTTGAAAAAAAAGGAAATCCAAAAACATGTTAAAATACATATTAGGTTATGTGTGCATGTAATTGTTAACAAAATTAAATAAGGCACTTTAAAAATTATAGAAAAAATTCAAGAATGTTTTTATTCATTGTTACTATATTGTTAATAAATTTAAATAAGGTACTTTAAAAAATCATAGAAAAAATCAAGATTTGAAAAGCCAATATGGTCCAACAAACTCAATGAATCAATTTAGTCTTAGAACCAAGGGGGTTAGAGCACAACTACAACAAAGTAGCTACGCTCAAATCTAAAATTGTTTTGATGTCTTAGAACACTTTGTATTCATCCTTGAATTCAAGGCATACAGTCTATCTCCCATTCTACAATCATCGAGACTGTATGATATAAAATCTTTGCATTCCACTAGTGTGTCCAGTCATTTATAATTATGAAACAAAGAAGCAACCAAATTGACAAAGTTATATTTGATTACTCTCTATAGGAACTATGATTTCTTGTTTATAATACAACATTAACAAAGCAATGGAATAAATTGTTTCTATTTTAGAAAAAAGTGTGGAACTAGATGTAAAAACAAGGGATATTTTCTATTGTAAACCTTGAAACAGGGTACGTGTCAATATAACTTGCATACCCTTAAAGTGGGGAAAGAGAATGTCGAAGTGAATAAGGATGATATGTTGTTTAAATCTAAGATAAGTGTGTTCGATCATGTGGTTAAGAATCAAACGAAATCCTTTTGTTTTCTAACATCCATGATCAACAATCTTTCATTTGGAGGGTAAGGAGGTAGTTGTGTGGATCACACACAAAAAGATGCATTCTCAAATAGATGTATATGAAGAATAAAATTTGATGTTTCAAAGTGAAGAGGGATTTGAAAAAAAACAATATTGGTTTGACGAACAAGGATTCAAGATAAATGTGGATGTCACCATAGTAAATGGTTTGAGAAAATTAAGAAGTAACGAATTAGAGGATTTGTTTTTAGGAAATTATTATGTCATTATCTTTCCAATAACTAAATATCCATCATTTTTAGTGTATTTGAATCACTACATGTGGTAAAGTCTATATTTCACAACATGTGGTGAAGTCTATGTTTGATTTCATGACTATTATTGAGAGAAAGTCAAACTAAGAATTGAGCATTAAATATTAGAATAGACATAAGAAGAACAACTCAACCCTCTACTCAAGTACATGAAGGGACGGGTGAGAAATATTTTAAAGATAGATATTATAAACACTCATGGTAAGTAAATTAATATTCATGGTTGGACACATAGGAATGAGATTTGAAATTCAAACTCTCATGAGATAACAAAAACAAACTCATGAAAATGAAACATCAGACATAATTATCATGGTCGAGGTCTTTGCAAGTTATAAGGAAATTGACATCAATATTATTCCACTTCCTTATTTTAAAAGTAATGGTAATTTATTAGAAATGTACATCTTCAAATAGTTTATCGACACATAGTTAAAGAAAATATATCAAACTATGGACAAATCACAAAGAAAAATAATGTAAAATTAGTATTTGTGGCCTTAGACTCAACACGACACCAAGAATAAAATCACTAACACACTTCACCCTAATATGCCTGATAGGATCAAGTGCAAATATTAATGGATAATGAGAATATTATTGTTGTGAATTTACAAAATGATGCACATACAATAAATCTCAAAACTATTGATAATAACTTATACATAATATGGGGATTTTGCAGAGAAATATCCCTAACCATTGAGTATATGAATCTACATGTATGGATGATTAAATTATAGTTTGTTTAAGGGTTGGGAATGAGAATCATATTGAGGATAGACCCTAAGGGCTAGAGATTTTGTAGAGCAGTGAAGCATATTGATGATAGACCCTAAGGGCTAGGGTTTTTGTAGAGCAGTGTGTGGTGAGACTACATGGAGGCTTGATGGAGGATCCACCTCAAGTGGAGGATTAAGATGGCCTATTTTCGTAACATGACATATTCACCCGTCCATCTATCTCCATGAAAACATTCACATAGAGTATTTTTTTCGCATGAGTCAGGTTGATCCCAAGGTGTAGACCTTTAATAATCATAGAGATCGAGGCTCAAGCCCCTCTTTGCCTCAACTTTCTCATATTTATCCTTCTATATACCATAATAGAATTTCTCCATCAACGCATTTGCAAAGGGATATATCCTCTTTCTTTTTGTCTCCATCTTCGAATACTAGTGTGGTGGTAGGGTTTTTGGGTGTTGGGCTATTTTGGTTAATCAATAGTAGACTCGGATTTGAATATTTAGTTGCGATGAAGGATATTCCAGGGGATCCTAAGAGGAATCATAAGATAGAAGTGTATTTTCAAGGTGTAGATATTAGTTTAATTGTGGGGAAGGATCTCCAGGTTTTGTAGGTAGATTATTTAGATGAGAGGGTATTGGTGGGGAAGCTTGGTAATCACCATATCTCTACAGGAGTTTCATTTGTTTTTGGGTACTTTCATGTATTTCATATTTTATCCCATGGTTGGATAGGTTTTGTTTTCAAAAAGAAGGAATATTTTCTTAGGATCATCTCATTGCAATGGTTTGGGGACCACCGGTTCTTATGTTCCAAACCCTCGCACCCATTATTTGATGACAATGTCAAATGTTTAAAGAGTGTTTTGGTCTACATTAAAATGTCAAATATTCCATTGTAGTATTGGTTTGATGAGGGTCTTCGAGCTATAGGAAATGTGTTGGGTAATATTATAGCGGAAGACACTAGTTTTAGATATTCAACAAGTCATGTTTTGGCCCATATATTGGTCGATTTGGATTTGTCTGATGGCCTATATGAATATATCAAGTTGGTGGTGGGAAATAACTGTTATGTCTAGGTACTAGATTATCTGAACATAAATTTTTGATGCATGAGATGTCACATAGTCAAACATGTTGTCGAGGACTATGATAAAAAATTCTTCTAGGAGAATCAATGATTTCCACGTGGGCCTCCTTATCATCATAAATTATCAACGCCAAAGGTCATACAAAAATGTGTTGCATCAAGGTCGACATTATCATCTCATGAAAACCATAATTCTATGGAACCTATGTGGGAATCACCTCATCATGGTCAGAATGGGATTATTGTTGGGTATAATTTGATTATGTTTTCAAGACCTAGGCTAGAGGCTCATTCTCATCATCTTCCCAAGGATATTTTGGACATGTACCATGAGATATTGATAGCGGAATGGATAAAAACTGAGGCATTATGGTCTGACAGTAAGAAAAATAAAACGGTTTCGGGTAATTCCATCACCCATGATGATTTGACTTCTTATTCTAATCAAAAGGGATTTCCTTGAGGGGAAGGGTGGGGTGGGACTGATTATGTTCCCGTTCATTTGGGGTTTGGAAAGACAATCTGGTAGACTACTCCACTCCATTATATATTATTCCTACAAACTTAGAGGATATTTTTCCTCTGAAGAACATTATTGTTTATTTAGGGGAAGACTTTGATTCTATTGTTACACATTATTTTGGTCACCCTGATGATGATTATATAAACATGTGTTTAGGTTCCCAATATAATATTTTTCCTGAGAAAGGAACCCTTTTTCCACCCTTGCAAGAGGCATTTTTGGAAGGCCACCGCAGGCTGCTCTCTTTACACAGTGTGGAAACCCCTTATTTCCGCAAGCTTAATTATAGCCATCCCCCAGGATTTCCACAGGATGCTCTATGGGCAGGTCACAGTGACACTTTAAAACTAAAAGAGGAAAGAAGTTATAGTAGCTTCTAGAAGTGGAATCTTATGTAAATATGAGGTGGTGTCCGTATGGTTATGATTCTACTGACTTCTCTTATTTGATGGGATCATCCTCATCTCTTTAACCACTTCGGTTTCTCCTATATAATGAGAGGCTTCTCATGCAAAAGGTTAGAGGTGCAAGCATAAAGAAGCATGAGAAATCAATGAAAGAATAGGCTGAAGACTGTGTGGAGAATCCTATTTCAAGTGATGATTGAGGTTTCCATTCATCCATCAAGCTTTTGTGGAAAATCTTCATGCAAATTTTGGAGCAAATGTATGTGTGTGTAAGAACAAAGGGCCACTAAAAGGGAACTTGTGAGATCAAGGTGATTCAGTTGTATCTTCTACCTTTCATTAATATAATACGGTGACACGTCTCTTTCCCATAAAATGCTTGATGTTTTATTACATGACTCCTTGATCACATGTTTAGGTCATCATTGAATTTTACTATTACTACTTTCACCTAGGTTGATTTGTGTTATTGTAGATATGATCTCATAGGAACATTGGAGTAAGGCAGGATCAAGAAAGACATAAGGAAGCGATTCATAAGGTATGTTATCTATTCCGTCTTTGGTAGTTAAATTCGATGATTGTAACCTAGGGAAATTATCTTGTTCCGTCTTGATTTGTTGTAGATCCAGGTGGATCTAAGGGGATTATTTCATGTTCGCATCTACTGATTCACCCATAAACAAAATTGGCGACTCCACTAGAGACGACTTGATTGTGGTTTTTGTTGTCCATTTTCTCATAGCCTTCCTTTTACTTTCTGTTCCAGTCTCTAAGTCTGTTGGAAATCCAATTAGACTCACTGGGTTTAAAATTTTCCTGAGACCCTTTGTCCTTTTTGAAAAATTTTATTTTTTGAGAATTTTATGCACTGCACCTTACAAGTAGATCTCGAAAACCTTTTATCTCTGCACCCTAGTAGTCTGTTTTAGTGCAGGATTTTCGCGACCTGCATGATCATTGGCCTACGGAAACCACTAATTTCCGCACTGTGCTATACTTCTTGCCCACGACGGCATTTGAAAACTTTTTGGATCGGGTCGTAACCTCTATTGTTGCCTAGTTTTTGCTTTAGTCAGCTGGAAAAGTGTTTTTAATACCAATTCTTGATTGCTCCTAATATTTTCAACTTGATCTTGATTGATTTCAGAGATCGAACACCTCTCTTTTGATCTTTTTCGATCTTTGCTTTTATCAGCAAGGATATAATCTTTGGACTTGCGTCCGAGTTCTTACTCGATTAAACCTTTTGGATTGGGATTGGATTTGTAAGTTAGTTGCATCTTCTGGATTTCTTAATGATTAGAAAAAACATTTCTTGTTCATATTTGAAGAGACGTTTTCTTGTCAATTTTTATTTTTTATCTCCATTGAAATATCGATTTGGGTGTTTGTTGAGTGTTTTATTTTCATTGGTTTCTTATTCTTTCTTATTCCCATCCCTATTTTTGGTGTCTGGAAAGGAAAAAATTAAAGTCTTTTTAGTATTTTAAGAAATCATTTATTCAGAAAATATTGGCATTTAAAACATTGAAAGAGAACGAATAGTGAAAATACATTGTTAATGATTGTTTGGTACTAGATTCAAAGAAAGGAATTGTACATCGTAGTTTTCATAGTTCCAGAAAAATTCTTTCTCCCTCTTGTAGATAGAATTCATTGAACGAAAGTTTGCATCATTCATTTTCTATTTACATTTTATTAGGTCAAAGTCTCACATAAAATTGGTTTCATTTCCGTCTCCTTCTTGAGTAACAACAACCTTTAATAATATTGCGAAACTCTAAAATTCAACTAGTAACTTTTTCTAGGGCTCTTTTACACCAACATTAGCTAGGATAGAGCTTTGGAATAGGTAGTGAGACACACTTTCCAAAGTACAAAACACACAATAGTATCTTTTGATAGGGAGTGTTCAAATCCATTTGCAACATTTTTTCCTGAGAAACCCTTCTCACACAAGGGTCAAACCTGAGGTCGCATTGAGATTGGTAGAGTTACTCACCCTGCTCTGTTTGTCTCAGTGTAGAGATTACATGTATTATGGGGGTCACTTGAAGGTATACCCACAATGATGAGTGTAAGCCTCTCAAGTTCATTTCGGGCTCGATACCCTGCCCTTGGATGTGGATCGGACTGTGGATTGTTTCCCCAGGCATCGTTGTTGTTTGTGGTAACTTTAGTAGCCTATATTCTTAGGGTCTTACACAAGGTGAATGTGGAGGGGAAAGTCTCCATGGTACCTGGAATTGACATTGGCCAGACTCACTCAGGCTCCTTGGAGGGTATACCCACGATTATGTGTGGGAGCTTGCACCAGGGTGTAAGTCCATTAAGCAGGTCGTCAACGTAACTTTTTCACCCTAGCCCAACCCCTTTTTGTCTTGAATTCATGATGTTGGATTTCATGACAAACTAGTGACTTCGGAATAGGAAGGTCTTGTTTGCTTGGTTTTGATTCCTATATTTTACTAGCGAGTGTTGTTGGTTTACGTCGTTGGCCATAGATTGTTTCCGCAATTTTTTTTGGTTCAGACAACATTGACCCTACACATCGTTCACATAGGATGCAAGGACTACCTTCGGAAGAGCTGAAAGTTTCTCAACCCTTGCCTCCTAACCCACCGGAGGATTCTCCTCAGCAGAGTGAGATCCAGGACCATGTACCCTCATAGCCAGAAAGAACCAATTCTCTAGAGAGATTTAGAGTTGTTTCTGACCCTCTAGAAGCTTTCTACCTACCTCCTAGATACGAGAGACGTATTCTCCGACTCAATTCGTCTGGAGAAATTGTTATTGACACTTCTGGATTACCTCCCAAGATTATCAAGGGCCTTAGTGAGGATCCTTATTGGACCATTGAAATAGCTTAGACTTTGGCTTCTATAAGGAAACCTCCTATCCCAGAGACAGGAGTTGAAGTACTATTGGTAGCCAATTCACCTTTTTTTTATGATCCTATAAGCTGCCTACACCTATGTCTTGCAAACATCAAGTTTTGTCGCAATTTTCAAATAAACGACATTTTCATTTCTTGCGACATTTACACACTTGTTTTCGTTTTGTTTTCACGACTGTAAGCGTGAAAACTGAATCTTTCAAAGTCACATTTCGATCACTATCTGAACTATCATGATCTTTTTATTGATATGCCTACTGCGCTTACCTTTTGTTTATCGTTATGTAGCTGGAAGAACTTTCAAACTATGCTCATTGGACATTCTTATATTGATTATATAACTTGGTTTTATTGAGTTTGTAAGTCATTGAGCATTTGGATTTGCACTTTATATGACTTGCCTGATCATTGGTTATATGAAAATGAATAAGGGTAATGATTAGTTTTTATATATATATATATAATATATAATCCTTATGTTAATCGTTTCATAACTTTTGGCTTGTCAACTACATGAATACCGTTTGGCACCTTGGTTAAATTTTTGATTATATACATTGGCTCGTAGTTGATTTTGGGTTTTGATTTATATGTCAGATGTTTAAACACTATGGCATAACATTTGCGCGCGTTGGTATACACTTTTGATTTCATTAGTTGGGCACATGATTTGATGGTTGAATTGCCATTATGAATTGAACAACTATGTAAATAGGCGGTTGTACTTGGATAATCAATATTTTGCATGGCAGACTCCACCACCTTTGCATCCTCGCATTTATGCCTACTCCTTTTGCTCGTTCATTTCTGTTAGCTCGAGTAGCTCTGCTCATGTGTGTGTTGGTGAATCCAAACCCTTCCCATGTGTTCAGCTCCATGGCACTAGTCGTGCAAGTTGAGCCCAATGGAAATCAAGCCCTGTTAATGTTTGACAATCCTCGCCAAGATTTGGAAGACAGTGGATGGCTTACCTTCGTGAAATGATTTGAGGGTTTTAACCTTTGTGTAGCACGACAGTTTTCCATGACCTTCGATGGCTGTCGAGCCAAGGTAGGCAACATACAGTTAGAGATTGATGAACAGTTTATCAGCTCAGCTACGGGGTTACCTACCTTAGGATAGCATTGGTTTAAGAATTGCAAGGTCGAGGAAGTGCCCTGGACATTGTTGTTTCTATCGTGCAAAGTCACCTCTTGTGACAGAGGTATGCCCATATCTATGCTCAAACCACGATAACACGATTTATTAATGCTAGTCAAGAAGTTCGTGACCTGTGAAGGTCAATACAGACTTGTGTTCCTTTACCACCTGCGCCTGCTGATGATTTTTATAGGGTATCCTCTAAACATGCCTTTCTACTTTCATCAGAGCCTGTATAAAATGTCGAAAAAGTTTAAGAGGCACAAGGCTGACAACAGATTGTTCCACCATGGGCTTATTAAGCTCATCGTTGTTTATCATTTGAGTTTGCATGGTGATAGTTGGAAGGCTTTCATCGCCCGTAATGGCTTTGAAGACACCGACCCTGTACATGTTGATAAACCTGTGGTAATTGAAACCAAGCCCGAACTGCCTGTACCCTTGCATCTCCTACTGCCTAAACCCTCGCCCGACCCTGGTGGTGACTTACCCGACACTGTAACTAAGACTGCAGAGGCCGTTAAAAATCCTATGAGAAAAAATCCCAAGTCAAACCTTACTGCTAATGCCAAAGGGAAAAGGAATGCCCGACTCATTTCAAGAATGGCCAGAAACAAACCAAAACCCTCTGCCGAGTCTAACCCTATCATCCTAAGTGAGGAATCTAATTATGATATTGAACATTTTCTGGCCAGCGAGTACCCCTACTCGCAGGGTTTATGTCCTGAACCCCCTTATGATTTTGTATCAAACCTACCCCCCTGCCTAAAGGATGACCCTAACTACCTGGATATTAAATTTCCTCATGAAACCCTCGGTCATTTGGCCAAACCCTCAAAACCCACACAGTCACCCTGTGACCAATGCAATTCATGTTTAGAACGATATTACATTGATATTCCTATACTTCAATCGAAGATTCAATCACTGGAAGAGAAAATTGCAGTGCTAACCAGTTAGAAAGACAAGCTCCAAGCAACAGATAAAAAGAAAAAGACAACCAGCTCCATCCTTTTCAAAAACGTGGAATCAGCCATGGCTGTTGTAAATTCCAAGCTGGCATAATCAAGCAGCCTCGTCGCTACACAGGTATGGTTTTGACATTGTTTTGTTTTTGTAAATAATCTAGTTTACTATAATGATTTGAATTCAATTTTTAAATAGCCTGGTCACTCATCCAAATGCCTTTGTCATTCGGTGATCATCCTGTACATGGCTTCATTTTGATTAAAATAGAAAGAATTTTGATTTGATATATGATTTGCTCATAGATTTTTTTTATGGTTATTCGTTTGGATTTCATTTGCTAAGTTTGTCTGAGTGAAATAACGAAAGTAATGGTGTGTTTTTAATTCAATTCGTTTTGTGCCCACTCTAAACAAGAAGTTTTTATGCTCAATTTAGAATTCAATTTTGATCGGATTCGATCTCGTTATCATTTGTATGTTGTGATTGGTAAATGTTTTCAGGAGGATACTTGTTATGATATGCTATGTTATATGATTTTCCAAATCATGGGTATCACTCTGTTCAATTCAATTTGGTTAGAAATACTTTGTTTTTATAAAAACAATGATCTCATTCTAGCTTGTGCAAATACGCCCAAATTATGGAACAATGACTATTGTTAAACCCAATCGATTAATTCGTTGGATCATTGTTAGTTCGATCATTTTTAGGAACTGGATCCTGATTATGATTATTGCTCTGTCTGATTTTAAATTGTAAAATGAATTGGTCAAACCCAGTTGTGATTCGTTTGATTGGAACGATTTCGTTTTGATCAAAGTTGACCAATACTATTTGCCCAATTTGCAATAACAAATTATGAATTCTATTGCCTATCATTCGAGCCAACTATGATTTTATTTGAATTAATTTTCACACCACTTTGAATTGATCTATTCGTGGCATGAATCATGTGTTGTGCCAACACAATCACAACGATTGGAAATTGATCTTGTCGAATTCATATTTCCGTTGACAAGGCAGCGTAATATTTGCTTGCCATTTGTTTTGATTATAATCGATTTCACAACTGTTGGATTCGATTGGTTTTGGAACGAATTGATTGACTGTGTTATTTTTACCAAATCCGGTTATGATTCGTTTGAATGAAATGAGTTTGGTCAAGGTCAATCATTTTATAAAAACAAATTATTGGATATCCATAACGAACTCTGTTTGATTAATCCTGTTACGATTTTGTTATGAGTCAGTTATGGTTTGAATTCGCTCACAGACTAAATCGCTTGCTATACAATTATCGTGTTTTGAAAATAATCTTGTTCGATTCAATTATTTCTCTTGTTGATAAGACAAGTATAACGAAGTGTTTGAGATTTTTTTTGTTTTCAATTGGATATCAAAATGATTTCATAACTGATGGATTCGATTTGTTGAGAAACGATTACGATGCTGTTCCATATGATTTCATTTACCTGACTTAGGAAAATAATCGACACAGAGTATTCCTATCTCTGTATCCGGTTAAATGATGTGGATCCTGTCAGTATAATAATTTCGAACTAAGTGATTCATTTTCAAATGGTTCGTGGATGATACTTAAAATTAATTTTTTAAAAAGATTTGAATTAATCTCAATTCTGATTCTGTATCTTATTTTAGACTAGCTACAGAATCAGATGATTCTGTAGCTAGTCTATAGAATTAAATTTTCTATCATTTATTAATAAAAGATCATTCTAATTTGTTCATTTTTGGTCCTTTTCAGGTGAATTTGAAATTGTATGGGATTTGATGGACAATTTAGAGGATATTTGGATGTTTGAGTTTCATTTTAATTTCCTAGTTTAAACAACTTTGGGATATTTTCTCAGATTTATGTAAACAGTTTTATAACTTCCACAGGGAGGTTTTACCATATGGAAAACCTTTAAATAATTATTATTTTGTGTAATAAGGATCATCCTCGCTTGTGGGAGAACCAGGATAATGGATATCTAATACAGATTGAGACAGAAATTGATGTTCTGCTACAGCTTTAGCTTTCATAATATCAATCTTTTGTTTCATGTTTATGTTATCAATTTGCATTTGGTTAATGAATAATTTAGCTATCTTAGTATTTTGAAAATGATATGATTTAATTAATATAATCCATATCTAATTTCTGCCAGTATTTAAAAACATAGAAATTACTTGATTCAGTTTGTGAATGACAGATTTATTTTCTTCATCAATTGAATTATTAAGTATAAGTTTTTGCATAACAGGTTTACCTAATTGCAGAGATTTATAAATCATATAATTGTTATGATTTTTTATGTCTTGTTTGTCTTGTAAACAAACTCAAAGAGCATTGCAAGTATCGTTTACGAGAATCTTCTGGATTATTCGGTGCGCGTTTCCTTCCTCCGATTTGTTGGTACAATAATCATACACAAGACAAATCTAGAGCATATTTCCAGGTTAGTTTGTGATTATTTTCGTTGATTTGATTAGATATATTTGTAGTTCAGGTCAGTGATTTAGTCTAGCATAGCTTTATGTTTTATTTATTCCTCATAAAACTATAAAAATCAAAAAATATCTTTTACTGTCTTAGGGTAGAATCCAAATGAGTTTTTCAGGTTTTAATTAAATCTGTAAATTGTCAATATTGTACATTTTGTGAATAAGTTATATTGCAGTTAGTAGTTAGTATAGTAATAATTAGTAATAGTTAGTTTAGTTTAGTTTGTTTAGTAGTTAGTTTTAATTAGATTAGTTTATTAGTTAGTTTTATTTATTGTTAGTTAGTTTAGTTTGTTTTATTTAGTTTTAGTTAGATTAGTTAGTTTAGATTAGTTTTCTTTTGTTTTTATAGGAATTAGATTGGTATGAGGCAGCTAAACCCCGTCCAGTGGTTCATTCCAAGCGACTTGGGTTATTAGACAACCCAAAACCGGTTCCACTCTCTCAATTAACAGACAGACAATTTCGCCCGTAAACAAATGACGCTAGAAGGAGGAACTGAACTTAATTAATGGCAGTGATTAGCAAGACTCCTCCACCACCTAAGCGCTCACCTATAGTGACTAGAATCCATTCAACCGATAATTAATGGCACGAGGCGGTCGCAAGACTCCTCCTCCCCCCCCCTAATCGCTCACCTATAGTGACTAGAATCCATTCACACGATAATATTCCCCTTCAAACAAAAACTACTTCAACCGATGATCCACAGATCACAGTTGAGCCAGCAACCCCTAATCCTATAGGTGGTGACATACAAGAGATTTTCCGTCAATCTCTTATTAAAACACATAGTGCCTTAGCTACTCTTAGGAAACCAAACTGTCCATGGGGTCAACCTTTGGACTTCTCTGATATCAGAGAAAAATTAGGTGACACTAACCTCGATGTGAATCTCACATATCCAATCACAAATCCTGTTGCAGGAGGATCTGGGATACCTCCATCACCACCTCCATCATCTCCTTCCTCTTCTGGAGGAGATTCTTCTGACGAAGGCAATTCACCTTCTTAGCCTTCCACACCCACTACCCCAATGGAAAATTAGAACAACCCTTTTAGATCCTGGCTTGATCAGGATGTTGTAGCTGTACCTGGAGATTAACACCCTTTACCTAAACACTCGAAGAAATGGCTTCCCAAGTTTGATCCCGACTCAAAACAGATAGTTGAAGATCATATCAAAACATTTATGTTAGCCATTAGACTCTGCAATGTTGAACATGAAGACGTTGTCTGTAGGTTGTTCCCTTATACTTTCAAGGGTAATGCATCCACATGGTACTTTGCCCAGCAACCCCATACCATAGTGTCTTGGGAAAAGTTCGAGTCATGCTTTTTGGAAAAGTTTGGAGACGGTAAACCTTCGGAAGTCCTGGTCATGGATCTTTCTAGCCTCAGAATGAACCCAAAAGAAAAAGTCAAAGACTTTAATCAAATATTCTTAACACTTAAAAACCGAATCCCTACAGATTCCATGCATGTTGAGAGTCATATAATAGCTTACTACACTAAAGCTCTGCATGAAAGTATAGCTATTTGGGTTAAAAGATCTAAGAAATCCACATTGTTAGAGGCCTTTGAGGAGGCCAGCCAGATTGAAAAAGACATACTCAGTCTTAAAGACTCTTCTAGCAACGATACCGAGACTAGTTCTTCTTCCAAAAAGAAGATTGAAATTCTCCCCAGACCTACTCAAAGTAAGACACAACCTGAAAACTCTGATTTGGAAAACTTAACTAAAGTTGTTCAAAAACTGTCAAATCAAGTTATAGACTTAAAAAGGTCGACTGAAGAAGATTCCTCGAGTAAAGGACCCTACAAACGCCCTTTCCAAAAGCCTTTTCCTACCAACCGAACTAATCCAACCCCCAAAGGCTTAAATATAGAAAATTTGCAATGTGCCCTTCAAACAATTATAGAGGCCCAAGATAACTTGATACCCCCTGAGATCCCTTAGGAGGTAGTTGAACAAGAAACAGTTCAAGAAGAAGAGTCTTCTCCAAACATCTTTGGACACTTCTCGGACAACATCTTTCAAGCTAACTTCGAGTCTATTCACCCTTATAATACGAGGAGTAAGACATCAAACAAGCCTTCTACCGAAACACCACAACTTCGCCTCCAAAGCCATCTAAATCAACTGAGACTAAACAGAGTAATGTGAACCCCAACTTAGATTATGATGTTGTTGAAGATCTTAAAAAATTAAGGGCTAACATTTCTATTTATGAGTTTTTGAAGTTTCCATTTCTGCTTCAAAAAATGTTGCAAANACTACAACTTCACCTCCATAGCCATCTAAATCAGCAGAAACTAAACAGAGTAATGTCAACCCTAAATTAGATTATGATGTTGTTAAAAATCTTAAAAAATTAAGGGCTAACATTTCTATTTATGAGTTGTTGAAGTTTCCATTTTTGTTACAGAAAATGTTGCAAAATATTTCAGAGAATGGCAAGAATGGTAATTCAATTGGTAACAAGGTTGTGCAAAGCAAAGTTCCGTAGAAGAATTCCACTAAAAATAATCCTGATCTTCAAGATAAAGGAAGCCTTCCTGTAGTCCCTGTAAATAATGTAATTAATGTAAATAATGTAGATAAAGTAGCATTAGAAATTGCGAGTAAGAAGCCACAAGCTACTACTCCTAGTACTCACAAAAATGTACCTCCTTTTTTTTTAACTTTTGAGATTTTCAACAGAAATGTGCATAATTGTATGGTGGACTAAGGAGCGTCATCCAATGTGATGCCTTGGTCTGTCTGCCAAAAGATTAACGCCAAAGTGGAACCATCTACTTTAAAAATCATACAACTTGATCAGACAAATGTTAAAGTTATAGGCGAACTAAAAAATGTATTGATTAGATTATCGTCTAACCCCAAGGTTCATCAGGTTATTGATATAATCATTGTGGATATTCCA
>SNQJ01S0010422.1:105001-133525 GCA_010110895.2 Picea sitchensis
CTTCAGTTGTCACAAAAAGTCCAAGAAGAAGATTGTCCCCCTTTAGAAAACCAAATTAACGCTTTGATGAAGCTAGAAGAAGTAAGAGCCCAAGCTAAGTGCAGGTTAGATCAACATCAACAATTGATTAAAAGTTGGTTCGATTCTAATTCTGCTTCTGATAGGAATTTTGAAGTAGGCGATCTCATCTTAAAATGGGACAAACCACACGAAGGAAAGGGTGAGCACACTAAATTTCAAAACTTATGGCTTGGACCATTTTTAATTGCTGAAAAGTTGGGTCCTAGTTTCTTTTGATTGTAGAATCTTGAAGGGCAGCTTGACACCTATCCGGTGAATGGCCAAGCCCTGAAAAGATACTTTGCTTGATAACTACCCTTGTATATTGTGTAAATATTTCATTTTTGTTTGCGTTTTCATTTTCTTTCTATTTTGCTTTTGATTTGAATTTATCAGTTTGTGTTTTTGAAAAATACACATAACTGTACACTGAGCTATTCAGAAAAAGACGATAGAAAATTTCTTCGCTGAAATAACTTCTAAAAAATTTGTACAAACATCAATGGTATATCTCTGAAACTTATATCTGTGTTGGAAAATTTTGTTGTTTGAAAGAAGTTTACTGATTTCAATCTCTAAACAAAGTTTGTCATGATCATCTATTATCTTTTTACGCTGTCCCTTTTCTGTAAAGGAATGACTCGGAAGATGTCTCCCTGTCTTAGGAAGTTGTTTTTGTAAATAAAACATCTATGGATCTTAATAAAGGACAGTTCTAGAATATTCTGTTGAGGTTTGAACAAATATGTTAAAATATCAAGATTTTCAGCGTCACCCCGCTCAGCTATATACCTATGAAAACAAAATAAAATCATTAATAAGAGTTGTGGGAAATGCTTGTAAACCCACCAGGATGTTGAACAGGTCTGCTGGCAGCGGGTAAATGCATGCATGATGCCAAGACAACTTTGTCGGGGTACTGAACAGGTCTGCTGGCAGCGAAGCAATGTCGGGTACATGAAAATTTGCAAAAAGAAGAGAAAACTCTTTAATGACCTTTATTCTGATCCAGAACTTCTTGACAGGATACAGATGTCAGAGTGGGTTAAATGGAAACCCTGTTGAGGCTATGGATGCCTGCTGGAAGCAGCGGCTATGCCAACAGTATTGAAGATTTTATCTTTAATATTGTGACTTGCTGATCTTAAGACTTTTATTAGTCTTCATCTTTTGAAACACTGCTGGAAAAATATGATTAATGATGATGTTTGTATAATTTTCTGGTTGTTATTTTTGACTTGAAATTATCTTTGCTGTCTTAATCTGAATTGGTACCTTTTTGCAGAGAAAAGTGCTTCTACCAGTGTGTTGCCATTGTTGGTAGCCAATTCACCTTTTTTTTATGATCCTATAAGCTGCCTACACCTATGTCTTGCAAACATCAAGTTTTGTCGCAATTTTCAAATAAACGACATTTTCATTTCTTGCGACATTTACACACTTGTTTTTGTTTTTTTTTCACGTCTGTAAGCGTGAAAACTGAATCTTTCGAAGTCACATTTCGATCACTATCTGAACTATCATGATCTTTTTATCGATATGCCTACTGCGCTTACCTTTTTTTTATCGTTATGTAGCTGGAAGAACTTTCGAACTATGCTCATTGGACATTCTTATATTGATTATATAACTTGGTTTTATTGAGTTTGTAAGTCACTGAGCATTTGGATTTGCACTTTATATGACTTGCTTGATCATTGGTTATATGAAAAAGAATAAGGGTTATGATTAATTTTTTTATATATATATATGATATAATCCTTATGTTAATCTTTTCATAACTTTTGGCTTGTCAACTACATGAATACCGTTTGGCACCTTGGTTAAATTTTTGATTATATACATTGGCGCATAGTTGATTTTGGGTTTTGATTTATATGTCAGATGTTTAAACACTATGGCATAATGTTTGCGCGCATTGGTATACACTTTTGATTTCATTAGTTGGGCACATGATTCGATGGTTGAATTACCATTATGAATTGAACAACTATGTAAATCGGCGGTTGTACTTGGATAATCAATATTTTGCATGGCAAACTCCACCACCTTTGCATCCTCACATTTATGCCTACCCCTTTTGCTCGTTCATTTATGGTAGCTCGAGTAGCTCTGCTCCTGTGTGTGTTGGTGAATCCAAACCCTTCCCATGTGTTCAGCTCCATGGCACCAGTCGTGCGAGTTGAGCCCAATGGCAATCAACCCCTGTTAATGTTTGATAATGCCTGCCAAGATTTGGAAGACAGTGGATGGCTTACCTTCGTGAAACAATTTGAGGGTTTTAACCTTTGTGTAGCATGACAGTTTTCCATGACCTTCGATGGCTGTCGAGCCAAGGTAGGCGACATACAGTTAGAGATTGATGAACAGTTTATCAGCTCAGCTACAGGGTTACCTACCTCGGGATAGTGTTGGTTTAAGAATTGCAAGGTCGAGGAAGTGTCTTGGAAATTGTTGTTTCTATCACGCAAAGTCACCTCTTGTGACAGAGGTATGCCCGTATCTATGCTCAAACCATGATGGCATGATTTATTAATTCTAGTCAAGCATTTCATGACCTGTGAAGGTCGATACAGACTTGTGTTCCTTTATCACCTGCGTCTGCTAATGATTTTTATAGGGTATCCTCTAAACATGCCTTTCTACTTTCATCAAAGCCTGTATAAAATGTCGAATAAGTTCAAGAGGCACAAGGTTGACAGCAGCCTGTTCCACCATGGGCTTATTAAGCTCATCATTGTTTATCATTTGAGTTTGCATGGTGACAGTTGGAACGCTTTCATCGCTCGTAATGGCTTTGAAGACACCAACCCTGTACAGGTTGATAAACTTGTGGTAATTGAAACCAAGCCCGAACCGCCTGTACCTTTGCATCTCCTACTGCCTAAACCCTCGGCCGACCTTGGTGGTGACTTACCCAACACTGTAGCTAAGACTGTAGAGGCCGTTAAAAAGCCTATGAGCAAAAAGCCTAAGGAAAACCTTACTACTAATGTCAAAGGGATAAGGAATGCCCGGCTCATTTCGAGAATGGCCAGAAACAAACCAAAACCCTCTGCGGAGTCTAACCCTATCATCCTAAGTGAGGACTCTGATTCTAATATTGAACATTTTCTGGCCAGCGAGTACCCCTACTCGCAGGGTTTATGTCCCGAACCCCCTTATGATTTTGTATCAAACCTACCCCCCTGCCTAAAGGATGACCCTAACTACCTGGATATTAAATTGCCTCGTGAAACCCTCAGTCATTTGGCCAAACCCTCGAAACCCACACAGTCACCCTGTGACCAATGCAATTCATGGTTAGAACGTTATTATATTGATGTTCCTATACTTCAATCGAAGATTCAATCACTGGAATATCAAATTGCAGTGCTAACCAGTTAGAAATCTAAGCTCCAAGCAACAGATAAAAAGCAAAAGACAACTAGCTCCATCCTTTTCAAAAACATGGAATCAACCACGACTGTTGTAAATTCCAAGCTGGCATAGTCAAGCATCCTCGTCGCTACACAGGTATGGTTTTGACATCGTTTTGTTTTTGTAAATAATCTAGTTTGATATAATGATTTGAATTCAGTTTTTAAATAGCCTGGTCACTCATCCAAATGCCTCTGTCATTCGGTGATCATCCTGTACATGGCTTCATTTTGATTAAAATAGAAAGAATTTTGATTTGATATATGATTTGCTCATAGATCTTTTTTATGGTTATTCGTTTGGATTTCATTTGCTAAGTTTGTCTGAGTGAAATAATGAAAGTAATGGTGTGTTTTCAATTCAATTCATTTTGTGCCCACTCCCAACAGGAAGTTTTTATTCTCAATTTAGAATGTGATTTTGATCGGATACGATCTCGTTATAATTTGTATGTTGTGATTGGTAAATGTTTTCGGGAGGATACTTGTTACGATATGCTGTGTTATATGATTTTCCAAATCATGGGTATCACTCTATTCAATTCAATTTGGTTAGAAATACTCTATTTTTATAAAAACAATGATCTCATTCTAGCTTGTGCAAATACGCCCGAATTATGGAACAATGACTATTGTTAAACCTAGCCGATTGATTCGCTGGATCATTGTTAGTTCGATCATTTTTAGGAATTGGATCCCGATTATGATTATTGCTATGTCTGGTTTTAATTTGTAAAACAAATTGGTCAAACCCAGTTGTGATTCGTTTGATTGGAATGATTTCGTTTTGATCTAAGTTGACCAAATACTATTTGCCCAATTTGTACTAACAAATTACGAATTCTATTGCCTATCATTCGAGCCGGCTATCATTTTATTTGAATTAATTTTCACACCACTTTGAATTGATCTATTCGTGGCATGAATCGTGTGCTGTGCCAACACAGTCACAATGATTGGAAAATGATCTTGTCGAATTCATATTTCCGTTGACAAGGTAGCGTAATATTTTCTTGCCATTTGTTTTGATTATAACCGATTTCACAACTGTTGGATTCGATTGGTTTTGGAACGAATTGATTGACTGTGTTATTTTTACCAAATCAAGTTACGATTCGTTTGAATGAAATGAGTTTGGTCAAGGTCAATTAGTTTATAAAAACAAATGATTGGATATCTATAACGAACTCTGTTTGATTAATCCTGTTACGATTTTGTTATGAGTCAGTTATGGTTTGAATTCGCTCACAGACTAAATCGCTTGCTATACAGTTATCGTGTTTTGAAAATAATCCTGTTCGGTTCGATTATTTCTCCTGTTGATAAGACAAGTATAATGAAGTGTTTGCGATTTGTTTTGTTTTCAATTGGATATCAAAATGATTTCATAACTGATGGATTCGATTTGTTGAGAAACGATTACGATGTTGTTCCATATGATTTCATTTACCCAACTTAGGACAATAATCGACACATAGTATTCCTATCTCTGTATTCAGTTAAATGATGTGGATCCTGTCAGTATAATAATTTCGAAATAAGTGATTCTTTTTCAAATAGTTCATGGATGATGATTAAAATTAATTTTTTAAAAAGATTTGAATTAATCTCAATTCTGATTTTGTATCTTATTTTAGACTAGCTACAGAATCAGATGATTCTGTAGCTAGTCTATAGAATTAAATTTTCTATCATTTATTAATAAAAGATCATTCTAATTTGTTCATTTTTGGTCCTTTTCAGGTGAATTCGAAATTTCATGGGATTTGATGCACAGTTTAGAGGATATTTGGATGTTTTAGTTTCATTTTATAAATTTCCTAGTTTAGACAACTTTGGGATATTTTCCCAGATTTATGTAAACAGTTTTATAACTTCCACATGGAGGTTTTACCCTATGGAAAACCTTTAAATACTTATTATTTTGTGTAATAAGGATCATCCTCGCTTGTGGGAGAACCAGGATAATGGATATCTAATACAGACTGAGACAGAAATTGATGTTCTACTACAACTTTAGCTTTCATAATATCAATCTTTTGTTTCATGTTTATGTTATCAATTTGCATTTGGTTAATGACTACTTTAGCTATCTTAGTATTTTGCAAATGATATGATTTAATTAATATAATCCATATCTGATTTCTTCTAGTATTTAAAAACATAGCAATTACTTGATTCAGTTTGTGAATGACAGATTTCTCTTCTTCATCAATTGAATTATTATGTATAAGTTTTTGCATAACAGGTTTACCTAATTGCAGGGATTTATAAATCATATAATTGTTATGATTTTTTATGTCTTGTTTTTCCTGTAAACAAACTCAAAGAGCATTGCAGCTATCGTTTACGAGAAGCTTCTGGATTATTCGGTGCGAGTTTCCTTCCTTCGATCTGCTGGTACAGTCATCATACACAGGACAAATCCTGAGCATATTTCCAGGTTAGTTTGTGATTATTTTCGTTGATTTGATTAGATATATTTGTAGTTCAGGTCAGTGATTTAGTCTAGCATATCTTTCTAATTTATTTCTTTCTCATAAAACTATAAAAATCAAAAAATATCTTTTACTGTCTTAGGTCAGAATCCAAATGAGTTTTTCAGGTTTTAATTAAATCTGTAAATTGTCAATATTGTACATTTTGTGAATAAGTTATATTGCAGTTAGTAGTTAGTATAGTAATAATTAGTAATAGTTAGTTTAGTTTATTTTTTTTTAATAATTAGTTTTAGTTTAGTTTGTTTAATAGTTAGTTTTAATTAGATTAGTTTATTAGTTAGTTTTATTTATTGTTAGTTAGTTTAGTTAGTTTTATTTAGTTTTAGTTAGATTAGTTAGTTTAGATTAGTTTTATTTTGTTTTCTTAGGACCTTAGATCGGCTAACAGAGCCGCTAAACCTGTCAGGGTGGTTCATTCCAAATGGCTTGGGTTATTAGACAACCCCGGACCGGTTCCACTCTCTCAGTTGACGGATGGTTGATTTTGCCTGTCAACAAGTACTTACAACTTCTGAACCTCTTGAAACATCTTACACGTTTACGATACCCTTAGATCACTTTAACATTACAACGTGATATTATTTTCCTAGTTCAGAAGCCTTCTCAGTTGATCCTAGTTCAACTATCCCTCTTCAACAGGCCCATTCCATGATGGTCCCAAATACTACGATTATTCCCACTGAGAACACGGTGGCTAGCGAAACACCTATTGGCACACCACTTTTACCTAGTCATATCCCATCACTTCCTCCTGGGTATAATGCATTGAATGCTTCCATTCCCATCCCTACCCAAGTTCCAACTGGAATTCCTGGAGTCTTCACTCCTCCTAGGCACAATCCTGTTTCTAGTTTTATTCCGACACTTCCTCAACCCCCTTCCGGAGCGTCTCATCCACCCCTTATTGGTGGACCCAACTCTAGTGCCATTACTCAGTCTTTCACACCTAATTATCAGATTCTTGTTGGTAGACAACTTAATCCTGGAGGCCAATTTCAACCCCCCCTTGGAAATAAAAACCCAATGGGGACACAACCTCTAATAGGAGGATAACCTCCACCCACCCCACCCTATGGACAAAACATCCCAACAACGTTAGCTTAGTATTGGAACTTTCTTACCTAGGGAAATACTCAATCGACTGGGGAAAACAACCTCAAGTCACCTCTTTCGTACCCCCTGGTATGGGTCAACCTTACCTCGGGCCCTCCAATCCCATTTGGGGTTCAAACGTTTCTTTTACTATCCCTGTCCAAGGAAATGTACCTAATTCATACAACCTCGCGGACTACCTGCCACCACACCAACGCCCGAATCTACCCGGATCTTCGCATTATATGCAGACTAATTACAGTCCTACTAGTATACCGACAAGACTTCCTCCCCAAAGTCACCAGTACCCACATGTGAATAGACAATTACCCTTTTTGGACACTTTGGATCTCCATGGTTTGTCTTGAATTTTGAATGACCCTATCTGTGACTCTCCTCATTGGCCTGTCATACCACCCAAACTACCATCCGACATTCCTAAGTTTGATGGTAAACCTGGAGAGGACCCAAACAATCATGTAATGAATTTCCACCTTTGGTGTTCATCCAACTCTTTGATGGATGACTCCATTCGTTTACTTCTTTTTCAACGAACTCTCATGGGTTCTACCATGAAGTGGCATATAGAATTACCACGAGGATTCTTCAACAATTTCAATACCCTAGCTTTGGATTTCCTCACTCACTACCAGTTTCCAATTCTATATGAAACAAGGATCGATATTTTGAGTTCTTCCAAGCAAAATAAATCCACTCATATCTCTGATCACATTCATGAGTGGAGGTGAAGACGACGTCTAATCAAAGTCGATCTTCTCGATTAGTTATTAGCTGAATGGTTCATGAAATCCTTAGTGAATGACATATCTAAAGACATTTCTATGGGTGGAGTTGTCATAGAAGAACACGCGATCAAGCGTGCCTAGTATCTTGATCTTGTGTATTCACAAATGGGCACTCTATACGATCTGCTCCCTGATGCACCTCATCCTTCTACTACGACCACCTCAACAATGCCAGTAGATTCTCATGCCACTGATGGTGTGATAGGTACTTTCCATGCTCAAACTTAATATACATAGACCTCTCACACCACCCCCAAATCCCATGCTTCTAATGTTCAAAGTACTCCAATGCTCGCCCCTCGCACTAGTAAAATTTCTTAAGTGAACATCGCTCAATCAACTCCTACCGGTAATAATAAATCTAAAAAAGGGAAGGGTACGAACAAGGAGGATAAGAATAACAACCCACAATATGATAAGACCAAGACATAACCTGCTAACGATAAGGATAAACAAAAACCTCGCTATCCTTTCTTTATCTGTAGCAATGATTACTACACGAAGGATTGTCCGAGATGTGCTGAGGTCACGAAGTTTCTCCAAGGGACCCCAAAACCTCCTACACTTGTCGTCTTGTTTCAACCCTTCCCTTCTCAACAACAGGCTCAATTGGTCATACATGATCAACCCTCTTCCTCCACCACCTCCTATGTGCTTATGTGTAATGGTGATTCAAAGAATAATGACATCACACTTACCACTCATGCCAAAGATTACTCATAATCCAAGGAGAAATTTGACAATATACCACCTTTCCTGGTTCAACAATCTCCCTCGACTCCACCTTCCAATGATCCTCTTCATCTCGAACGACTAAAACTCGATACGGTCCTTCGTCCTCCTCCCAAGGGCGTGGTTCAAAAGTTTTCCTTCAATCCTCATGCACGTGCTACCCAGAACTACAGTATAGTGGAAGATCTGGCACAAGCACCGTCTACGATGTCAGCCCTCGAAGTCGTTTAGAGTTGTCCTACACAACGGAAGGCACTGTTGAAAGCTATCGGTGGAATCGACCCTATGGATACCAATTTAATAATATTTTACTTGGAAGATCACATTCCAAGGTTACCCCCTCAACTCGCATTTCAAATACAAGTTGTTGTCCATGATAAGAACATTTGTAGAACAGTTATTGAAGAAGGTGCCTCGACGTGTGTCTTGTCTATTTCCTACTAGAAATCCATTGGCTCTCCTCCCTTAATTGAATCACACAACATGCTCAAAGACTTTAATGGATCTGGATTTAAACCTTACGGTGTCCTCCCGTCATTGCCTATTATGTTAGAAGGAAAAACGGTCAACGTTGAAGTTCAGGTCTTTGACACCCCTCTTGATTACAACCTTTTACTTAGTTGTAGTTGGATCGATTCCATGCGTGCAGTTGTGTCTACTCTTTTTCGCATCGTTCATTTTACACATCAGGGAAAATTCATTACAGTAGACCAATTGGCCTTCTTCAACTCTGATACACATACCAACAATGTACCTTTCATTACAAAGACACCCCTTGGTTACGAGAATGTTGGTGTGGGTCTACTAAAAGATTCCACTATGATGGGTATGTTTCCAATCCCACTAGTCGATGTTCCACCTCCTTTGGTTACCTCAATTAACATGATCTCCACCTCTGTCCATGAACCTCCCGAGTCTTATGACCCATGGATAGTACCCGAACCTGGTGATTAGCTCCACCATGACAACCAGATGCCTTTAAGTCCAGTTGAATCTGCTTACCAATCCATTCAATCAACTGACCCTTCTACTACATCTCTTGGTGATTCATCTCCTGAACCGTTCCACATCATTTTTCCCATGGACGAGATGATTATGTCAGTTATGTCGATGGAAGATACTCCTTGGGATGATGGAAATCATCAATCCATTCTCTTCCTTGAACAACACACACTCAAGAGTTACCAACGGATCTCAACCCCGTCGACCATTGTCGTTATTGCTTTGGTTCTCGACTCCACACACGATGTGTTATATGAAGGGAAATTAAGTAACATTTCACCCACCATCCCCCTCGACATCTCTATTAAACCTAGAGTTGTTGAAAATTTCCACATCGTAGCTTCTTGTTCCACCGAGGAGGTTGTCACATATAAGTCACTTTTCCAAGAATTTTGTGACATCTTCGTGTGGAGCTACGAAGAGATTCCCAACATTAACCCCGATATTGTTGTACATGAAATCAAGACATACCCGGGCACCAAACCCATCCATCAGAGACTTCGTCCGGTCCACCCCCGTAAAGTGGCTACTATTAAGCTTGAAGTAAAAAAAATATTAAAGTCATCTTTATTTATCTAGTGGCTTTGATTGATTGGGTATCCAATCTAGTTCCGGTTAACAAGAAACAAGGTACGATCTGTGTCTTTGTTGATTATAGGGATATCAACAAAGCTTGTCCTAAGGACAATTTCCCTACCCCCTTCATTGAAAAAATCATTGATAATTGTGCCAGAAGTGAAATCATCTTTCTGATGGATGGTTTCTCTGGATATAGTCAAATCAATATCTTACCCACGGATCAACACAAAACCTCAATTATTTGTCCTTGGGGAACATTTTCTTATCGGAAACTACCCTTTAGTTTAAAGAACATCAATGCAACATTTCAACATGCTATGTCCTATGATTTCCATGACATTAAGCACATTGTACAACCATATTTAGATGACCTACTATCACATTCCATGCATCATAGCGATCATCCAACCCACCTCCAAGCCATTTTCCTTCGCTGTCGATTCTATCGTATATGCATAAACCCCCAAAAATGTGTTTTTTGTGTGGAATCTAACCGAATCTTGGGATTTATTGTGTCACTTCAAGGGATCAGGGTAGACCCTTTGAAGGTTGAGGCAATTATCAATCTCCCTCCTCCTTATTCACTTCGCCAGCTACAAAGTTTGAAAGAGAAGGAAAACTTTCTACATCGTTTTATCCGAGTTAACACTCGGATTTACTCGACTATTAAAGAAAGAATCTGAATTTGTATGGGACACCACTACCAACAAATCCTTTTACACTTTGAAATTGACTTTAACCCATACCCCACTACTTCTCCCACCTGATTATAGTTGCGATTATTTTCTTTATCTCGTTGCTTCGGATTTGACCATCACCATGGTTCTAGTCTAAGAGAACAATTCTCACGACGAACATGTTATTTATTATTTGATTCAGAGTCTCATGACTATCGCAGTCAAGTATTTACATGTTGAAAAAATGGCCTTGGTAGCTATCCAAGTTGTCCAATGATTTCGTCACTATATCTTACTCCGCAAGACCACTTTATTTTCCAATTGCAACCCCATGCAACACATTCTTCCCGCCAATTGCTCAGGGGAAAATAATCCAAATGGATAGTCATCCTCCAGGAGTTTGACTTAGAATTCGATTGTGCTATGTCTAAGAAATCCTTGGTGTTTTCTGAACTAATATGTGACCTTCACTACACTGAGACAAAAAACGTAGCAGAGGACTCTTTACCCGATGAGTCTCTTTTTCTAATCAGTTCTGATGAACATTGGTATGTGGATATCATTGTCTATATCCAAACTCATACTTTCTGACCCAATTTGTCTAGCACTGACCATCATCGAATATGCTATCAAGCCCATCAGTACATCCTCGGTGACACTCTTTATCACCGCGGGGTTGAATATGTTTTTCAACGTTGTCTCACATATGATGAAGCTGAGAAAGATTTAAATGAATGTCACTCTGGAGAATCTGGTGGTCACATGTCTGGGTATGATACTGCCCAGAAGATCTTACATGATGGGTATTTTTGTCTTTATTTATTTAAATATTATATTACTACCGTTCAAAAATGCCATGCTTGCCAAACATACAACAACAAGATAAGATTTCACCCATCTCCCTTACATCCTATAGTTTCTGTTGGACCCATCACTAAATGGGGCATCAATTTCATCACATGTAACCCTCACTCGACCAGGGGGCATGGGTACATTATTGTAGCCATATATTATTTCATGAAGTGGGGCGAGGCGATTCCTACATTCGATAACACGGGAAAAACTGTAGCCCTATTCATCTTCAATCACATTATTACACAATTTGGAATCACACAGGCTATCGTTACCAATCACAGTAGCCACTTTAGAAACTTTATGATGTCTAAGCTCACATAAAATTTGGGTCTTCGACATGAAAACTCAACCCCCTACTATCCACAGGCCAATGGCCATATCGAAGCAATAAACAAAGTACTTATTACCATGCTTCAATGGATTATTATAATTCACAAAACGAGTTGGAACACAATGTTGTTCTCAACATTGTGGGCCTATCAAACATCCGTGAAGTCAGCCACGGGGTTTGCACCCTTCCAATTAGTGTATGGTTTAGAAGTTGTTCTATCGATTGAATGTGAAATTCCATCATTAAAACTAGTCTTCAAACTTCTCCCAAACACCTTCGTTGAGAAGGAACATCTGTTGTATATTATGAAATTGGATGAAACCCATCATGATGCCACCCTAGTTATTGAAACCTAGAAGAAACATGTGAAATCCCAATATGACAAACATGTCAAGCTACGCGTGTTCTCTAAAGGTGATCTAGTTCTCCTCTATGAACAAGATCGTGATTTGCTAGGAGCCAAAAAAATTGAGGCTATGTGGTGATGCCCTTATATTTTTAAGAGAGTGTTGGAGAAGGGAGCATACGATTTAGTAGATTACGATGGTACCCCTTTGAGTGAACCCAGAAATGGGCTTTACTTGAAGAAATACTACGCTTAGCCTATCTCTGCATAAGAACTTGTATTTTTACTATATCATACTCTTGTGTGTTACTTTAGTGTGTTTCTAATATTTGAATTTTACCCCTATCTACTTACCCTATATTGTGTTTGGTCTCTAGATGTTAGTGTTTTCCCTACCTTATATTGGCTTCACCGATGGTGCTAGTCGTAGTACTTAGAATTTATCTTCTGCTGCTTGGGCAATCTATGCACCCTCAAACGAACTTATTTGTCTACAAGGTGTTTGTCTCAGTCGTGTGACCAATAATATCACAGAGTATAGCACGGTCATTGAATTATTGACTAGTTCTATTTCACTTGGGATTCATCACTTCATTATACGACTTGATTCACAACTAGTAGTACTACAGTTAAACAATGTCTATACTATCCGAAGCCCTACTTTATTACGAGTATATTTATGAATCCACCTCTTGGAATGTCATTTTGATTATATTGAATATAAACACATTCCTATATGTCTAAATACATTAACTGATGCTCTAGCTAATTATGTGTTAGATAGACATTTGAGACATTTGTAATTCCAATCACATTTCACATATTGTACAAAAAACAGAGTAAACCGATAAAAGCCTCATGTGTATATATATAATGATATAATGTTTACAAAAAGAGTTTTCATTCAGAGATCAAAATATCAAAATATAGAGCCGATGGCCCCTACAAAATGGCATCATGGATGCCTCTCTCGATAGCATACTACTGCTATCGCTACCCTACGTAGTAACCAACTAAGTGAGATGGATACGCCTACAGTATGGAGTTGATAACGCCTCGGGATATCCTCGATGGACATGTCAGGGATGTTTGTCATTAAGACTTCCAGTTTCTTCTCTATCGCTTCATAATCCTCAACATCCCATCCAGCTACAACATGTGCCTCTCCTCGCCTCTGAATAGGAGAAGAGCCCGGTGGTCGACGTGGCCCTACATCTGTGTGATCAAAAAATTTTTATTAGTATTTTGATCAGAAACACAAAAACATTAAATATTTTAAAACTCATAAAAATATTGTAAAAAATAAATGTCTTTATTACCTAGGTCTCCCCACTAAGATCCCTTAGGGAGAACCAAATCTGGATCACCTCAAAACTCTAGACTGGCATAAGAATAACCAACAATCATCAGGATTTGCGGTCCCAACCAATTGAAGAATGCATCATCATACTTCACGATCTAGATCGCCACATCTCGTGTCATCATGTCACACCATATTTTCATTCATGGGTCTCTTGGGGCTGGTATTACCCATTCCACCTGTAGGCATAGGTGTGAAACTCTTTCTAAGAATAACTCTACTAAAATGGACCCATAAATGAACTGTTTTAGGTCCCCATTCTTTCTTTTTGTGACTTGGGTTTTCATGCTGTGTAATACACCATCACACCAATTGAATACTCGAGGCTCCAATCATTCAATAGCATATTTAAAGTAACTTTGGAGTGCCATGTGTGGAGAAGCACTCCCTACCATATGAACAATCATAAAAATGATGGTTCTGAGGGTCAAATCTCTCACACCTCAGATTGTTACTTTTCCTTTACATCTTTCAGCATCAGGATCACAATGCTCACGAATATACTCACTCATAGGAAATCCACCTCCTCGACCACCTGTCAAATTCACATGTGTCCCACGACGTGACAAACTCATTAGGAAATAAATATCCTCAATATCCAAAGAGAGGACATGAACACCCACATTGAACACTTGTTGTTCTGAATCCCACATATGAACCAGATATTCTAGTAATCTCCATTGGGCTCTCATGCCCTAAACTTTGAAGAATTTTAATACATTGGATTGTTGGAGTTCATTCATGGTCCTTGGATCATTTAAATCCATAAGATCATCTTCTTCATGCTCACGCTCTCTCCATTCCAACATCTTTGAAAGAAAACACCTACATGGGAAACATAGAAGATCTTTAGCACACTTTGTCAACATTTGTTGGGATTTTTGTTGAGTCAACATTCACTTTTCATTTTAGTTTTCTGGCCGCCATGATCAAACTTCAAGTACATTGCATAATTTCCATGAGCGCCCCTTAACAAACCTGTGGAAATTGTTGATTTTCATAGGTCCCGTTATAGGCCACTCGCGGCGGCCCGAACGCATGACTAGCAGTCCCAAATCATCAAAAAATCTTGATTTTTTACCATTAAAAACAAAAGTTAATCCATTGAAAATATAGAAGATGGGATGCTTACCTCTTTTATGTGATCAGTTCATTGAATGATCCCTTGTGGCCTCCACAATCCGTCACCAAAGTTGAGGTAAAAAACAAGGGTTTTTGGTAAGTTTTTGACTAAGTGAAAATGAATGGTGAAAAATAATTTTTGCTTCTATTTATTACCTTTTTTTATCCTTTTTTCTAATATTTTATTTTATATAAATACATTTTAGTCAAAAACCCGTTAACTCTAAAGGTCTTGTAAGTGTTTTGTTCCTTGTAGGAAAAATGTAGGACCTTGGACAACGAAGTATAAACGTTTTTTTTGGATTTGTTTTGGTCCCACGTACAATTACTTTTTAGGGTTTTTCAAAAAACCTCAATCTTAGTCTTTGTTCGTTATCATGCTCAAAAAACAATGATAACGTAACTGAGTATACTTTTGTCATCTTTTCGTACTCGTCATGGTAACACTATAATAACGAAACCTATGGAGAACTCTTTAAGCTCTTTTCATGCTCCCTAAAAAAAATGAAAAGATTGTCAAGCGACTTTGTTCTTTTCATGCTCGTAAAAGTATTTGAGGAAAACGTTTGATGGGTGATATTTTATCACTTATTCAGTCCTGTCAAACTATTTTACAAAAAAGGAACTGAGATTGTTCTCTTTAAGTGTTTTTCCAGACTCTATAAACATGAAAAACCTTCGAGTCTTCTATCTTTGGACTAGTTAAACAAACATCGACAGACCCATATGGGAGTGAACCAATCCTTCTTAGGCTTCATTAAATGTACTCCGAGGGACTTGTCTGAAAGATGAGCTTAAATTGACAAGCATATGTTATCCTCCTCAAGCTTGTGTAAAAATAAAGAGGTACTTGCTAGAAATGGCGGGGGAAAATTTGTGAAAGAAATGTGTCTCTGTATCTGTATTAATGGCAGTAAGCGTTGCTCTTGAACATGACACACCTTTTCATCATTTGAATTTGGGTTGGGTGATCCGTTTGTCTCTTGTCTAACCTTCTGCAAGTTCACATCTTCGGTCGTCTTTGAGTCAATACTACCAAAATCATTGTCATGTCATTCATATGTTCAAGAGAAGTTCAACTAAAATCTTCTATCAAGTCAGTCATCTGCAATTGTCCATTCTTACCATGTCGACCTTCCCAGTGTCAGTCCTAAGTCACATATGTATTTTTTTCTACCCTAAATTTGTTACTTATTTTGTGTCATTGATGGGGGATACATCAAGGCCCTCTTGTGAAGAGTCTTTTCCTGTCAACTTCAGCTCATCATCCAGGAAAAACACTTATAAATTACTTAGTACCTTAGAGCCTGCATGCCTCAATGGAAGGTTTCTTCTCTTTCGACAGTGGATCCACATCATTAATCCCTGATCAAGAGATTATGTCAAGTGTTTGACTTCATCTCATTTATTCACACTTGTTAGATTATACTGGAGTACCTTGGGAGTCATTGACATCAATGGTGACTTCCCTCGTACTTGTTAACAATTTGCATTAATGACTGGTAATCAAGTGGTTTCTATTTGTGTTCGACTTCAACATCTGTAATCACGTGACTAGAATTGTACTAATGGACGATGGATTGAAGACCCTGGACTTCGTCATTTTTGGTCCAAGTTGTGATGGAGTATTTGTGATTTTCTTTGACACATATATCCACCTTGTATGTCTCATGGCTATGTTCGTACTTGAGTTCTTGATGCATGGATCCACAGTGTATTCCTAGTGACTATGCAAAATCTTGTTGACATGGATCCACATTGTATAATTGGTGGCCATGACCTACATTTATGATTTCAATCATTTGTCGTCTGAACATGGGAATGCCTATTTCAGACATGGTGTGATATTGTACAGATGCTTGATTGTTTGCAGGCCTCTGATTGGTGTGCCCTTAGTTCTTGACACGTACACACTTATTTTACAAAGTATTTCAGCTGTCTCAAGTTCCAGCCTCATGCTTTGGGGGAAATTCTGTTACACATTATTTTGGTCACCCTGATGATGATTACATAAACATGTGTTTAGGTTCCCAATATAATCTTTTTCTTGAGAAAGGAACCCTTTTTCAATCCTTGCAAGAGGCATTTTTGGAAGGCCGTTGTAGGCTTCTCTCTTTACACAATGCAGAAACCCATGATTTCCACAGGTTGAATTATAGCCATCGCACGGGATTTCCATAGGCTGCTCTATAGGTAGGTCATGGTGGTACTTTAAAACTAAAAGAGTAAAGAAGTTCTAACATCTTCTAAAAGTGGAATCTTCTGGAAATATCAGGTGGCGTTTGTATAGTTACAATCCTACATACTTCTCTGATTTGATGGGATCATCCTCATCTCTTTAACCACTTCAGTTTCTCTTATATAATGAGAGGCTTCTCATGGAAAAGGTTAGAGGTACAAGCATAAATAAGCATGAGAAATCAATGAAAGAATAGGATGAAGACTGTGTAGAGAATCCTATTTCAAGTGATGCTTGAGGTTTCCATTCATCCATCAAGATTTTGTGGAAAATCTTCATGCAAATGTCGGAGAAAATGTATGTGTGTGTTAGAACAAAGGGCCACTGAAAGGGAACTTGCGACATCAAGGTGATTCAGTTGTATCTTCTACCTTTCATTAATATAATATGGTGACACGTCTCTTTCCCATAAAATGATTGATGTTTTATTACATGACTCCTTGATCACATGTTTAGATCATCATTGAATTTCACTATTACTACTTTTGCATGGGTTGATTTGTGTTGTTGCAGATCTGATCTCATAGGAACATCGGAGTAAGGCAGGATCAACAAAGACATAAGGAATCGATTCATAAGGTATGTTATCTATTCCTGATTTGGTAGTTAAATTTGATGATTGTAACCTAGGGAAATTATCGTGTTCAATCTTGATTTGTTCTAGATCCAGGTGGATCTAGGGGGATTAGTTCATGTCCGCATCTACTGATTTACCCATAAACACCTAATTTTTTCTTTTCGGTGGGATCCCATAAGGTAGGCTCATATATGTTTAATTTTTTCTTGTCAGGGAGGGATCCATATATACTTACTTAGATCGAGGTATACTCCATAGTTCTCTACCACTAGAGGCTTAGGATACATTTCCACTCAGGATCCTTAGCCTTCAAAAGTGGGGAGGAAATCCACCCTTAAACATGCTTAAGAAAAGGCATTTCATTAGGTCTCTCAATGATGTCAAAGATTCATCTTTGGGGTAGTTAGAGAAGGTGCTTCCCACTCTACTTTTCATTCATGAAGATATTATTGGCTATTTTGAGGGGTCTAGGGGGGGGAACCAAAAATATTTCCCTTTGGAGGTTTATAGGACAAGCATAACCTAATCTAGTTTCATTTTAGGAGATGATGGGGATGTGTGATCAGATCATTGATAAGTTGTGGAAATGTTTTATGGTGTGGGATTTCATTGGGTTGGATTAAGAGGAGTCGTGAGGGGTTATCATTACAGATATATCTTTGAATGTATCTCTTATCAATTTATTTTCTATGAAATCAAGTCTTCTTGTAGAGGTTCATTACTAGGCATTGTATTGTACCTTCTTCATTTGCAATGTTTATGGTCCTTATTCTACTAGGGAATATTTTTGGAACAAATTATTGATCATTCACATTTTATGGGTGGAAAATATTATCATTGGTTGTGACTTGAATTTTTATTTGGGTAGCGAATATATTTGGGGGAAATTGACTAGAGAGGATCCCTTGACTCACTATTTCCACAATAAACTAGAACAAGTAGGATGGGTGGATGTTGATCTAGCCTTTCTAAGTCCTACCTGGAGTAACACCATATTAAGTATAGATGGAATACTCAAGCAGTTGGACTGCTTTTTGATACAAAATTATTTACTGTAGTCTATATATATATCATGGGTGGGAAAGGTCAAATGTTCTGACCATTATCCTATATTTATGGAGCTGGATGGTCCGAGGGATAGTCTGGGGGCACCCTTTACATTCAAATTAACTTGGATTTGGATTGATGACTTTCAAGATCTAGTGGAAGCTCATTGGGGAAAATTCAATCCTAATAACATAATAGGAGCACCTCAATATTTTTTGGTTTATATAAAGCAATTTAAGCATGACATTGTTTAGTGGGGCATTGCGTATAGGAAGGATCAAGATAAATCCCTTCATGATATCCATGAAGAACTAGGTCATATTTATGGCAGTATCTCTCTTCAATAGGGGGGTTTTGTGGATGTTTATCATGTTTTTGGTTTGGAAGATGCTCGTCACTCTATTATGGTGGAACATGAAAATGAGTGGTGCTTAAAGAGAAAGGAACTATGGCTAGACATTGGTGACTTAAATACCAAGTTATTCAACATTGTGCAAACTCTAGGAAGATCTATAACACTATACGAGAGATGGAGGGAGATGAAGGCACAATAGTTCATGATTTCATGGATTTTGGTCACATTTGTAGTCTACCACTTTCAAACACTCTTTTAGGAATCTCCTCAATTAAAAATGGATGTGGCCCTTACAATGCTATATGTTTTTCCTCTGTTGGAAGGTGATGAAGAAAACCAAATGATGTGTAATGAGATCTCAAATGAAGAACTTCAGGTAGTTCTTTGGTCCTTCCAATGGGATAAGAGCCTTGGACCTGATGGTTAGTTGACAAAATTTTATGAAGGTTTTTTGTATTTACTTGGTGATGATATTGTGAAGGTAGTTTAGGAGAATTGTATATCTAAAAAATTTCCTAGTAGTATTAATTAAACTTGTAATTCATTGATCAAAAAATTTGATCGATCACTGACCTTTGACGATTTCCATATTATTACATTATGTAACAGTTTATATAAAAAAATGGAAAAAATCGTTGCTATGTGTATCAAACATGTATTATAGGGGGTCGTCACATCGAAGCAGTTTGGTTTTTTGAACAACCATTTGATCCATGACGCAATTATATCTACTCTGGAGGGTATTCATTCGATAAAGATTCATCAGAGGAATGTATCGGTGATCAAATTGGATCTATCCAAGTCATATGATATAGTATCCTAGCTATATCTACAACTATTATTATTTCAAATTGGTCTTGATTTAATGGTGGTAAAATAGGTAATGACATGGGTCTCCTATGTCCATTTTGTTATACTAATCAATGGAGTAGGCTCTTTGTTTTTTTGTGCAGTTTGAGGGCTTCAAAAAGAGTGTCCTATATCCCCCATAATTATTTCAATTTATTTTTTATAGCCTTAGTCGGTCCATTGCTAAGGATTCTAGATTCCACCAAATATAGGGTGTTTATATCTTGTGTGCTATGTCACTCACTCACTTATTATTCATAGACAACATTTTACTTTTCAGTAATTGTGTAGTAGCAGAGGGTCATGTTCTGAAAGGAATTTTGGATCTCTTCTATGATGCATCTGGTATGATGATCAATGTTGGGAAATATGTGGCATATTATCCATAGTTTGATGTGGAATCGTGACAGGATATGGCCGATATTTTTCCTTACCCCTCTTTTGATCTTACTGATGGTTTGAAATACCTGGGGTATCATCTCAATGTAAATAGCTATACCATAAATGATTGGGGAGGGTTGGTCTCAAAAGTTGAGAAGTATATTACTTTTTGGTGTAGTAGATGGATATCCAAGGGTGGACATATCACTCTTTTCAAATTGGTGAACAAAGCCATTCTGATATTCTAGCGTTTGTTTGAAAATATTTGAAAAGGAATATTGGTTAATATGGGAAATTGTGTTATAATTACTTATGGAAAGGTGATACCAATTATCTGAGCTTTCATCTTGTTAGTTGTAAGTCCCTTTCTTGTCCTAAATTGATTGGTGGGTGGGGTCTCAAGGAGATAGTTCTCTTTGTAAAATCATTGGTGGCCAAGACCCTATGGATATTTCTCAATAAATATATTCTTTGGAATTGAATATTATATGCTAAATATATTGAGTCGGGCATGATTCTTAATTGGATATGTTTCCCTTGGAAGATTCAAACTGCAACATCAATTCAATGGAAGAATATGGCGGTTATGTTTCCAATCATGGGAAACTTTTTAGTATAGAAGGTGGGATTGAGTATAAAGGTTCAGGTGGGTAGAGATGCGAGAGTGGGGTGCTCTTTGAACATTTCTCTCCTTGAAAAATAAGTTGGATTTATTCAACAAAATAACTTGTGTACTCTTAGCCATATTTGTGATAGGACTACAACTTCTCTCTAGAGATGGGGCTAGAAATTAGTGAATGATATACATTTCAAGGAGAAATGGTATGACCAGTGGTCTAGTGTTATTTAGAAATTGCAAATAGATCATGTGAAGCTAGTTTTATTTAGAAATTGCAAATAGATCATGTGAAGCTAAGTGATTGAAAGGATAATGTTTTTTGGATTTATAACAAAGTTGAAGGAAACTATTTGGAAATGTTGGGTTATAGGGCTCTCTTAGTAAATGATGGTGAAGTCGACCATTGGTGATATAATCATATATGAAAGATAAATGGCCCTCCAAAGGGTGTTCTATTTTTCTGGCTAATATTGAAGGGTAGGGTACTTGGGATAAAATGCAGTCTCATAGTGAAAAGGGGCTTGGATATTGTTTATTGTGTAAAGTGACCAAAGATTCTAATTTACATATTTTTAGACTATGTCCCTATACCTGTCAGGGATGGAAAAAGGATTCCATTGTAGAATGTTTTGAGGATCTTTTTTACTAAAAATAATTTGAAACATTTTCAAGTTGTTCCCATCCTGGTTTCTTGGGGTCTTTTCCTAGAGAGGAATGCTAGTTTGTTTTAGCGTAAATCTTGGTCCACCACCAAGGTTGTATGGCATGACTTGACTCTATATCCTTTCTACCTAGTGAAGAAAAATACGCAAAAAGACCATATTATTTGTTCTATATCAATAGATAAATGATAGCCTTGGGGATTTTTTGGTGGAGCATGTCAAGGTGTGGACAATGTTTGTGCTATTGGGTTTGTTCCTTTTCTCACTAAATCACATTATATTTCTGGTAGTGGGCACTTGGGCGTTGGAACAAAAAATAGAGTTGAATTATTGGCACTTCTTGAGCTTCTTCACTATGAAAAAAATAATAATATTGGATCTATACAAGTGTTTGGGGACTCTAAAATTGTCATTGACTAGATGAACAATGTTTGGGTGTTGGAAAATATGGAGTTGCAAAATGTATGGGCATTTTTAAAATCTATTGTGGATACATTTCAAGAAATGTATTTCTGCCATATCTACAAACAAATAAATTCAGAAGCTAATTGGTTATCTAAGGAGGCTTTGCATTGGATATATAACTTGCTATGTTTGAAGTAATCTTTTGATGGGAGGGTGCCCCTCCCAAGCTTTGTAGTTTTTCATGTTTTTTAGTTTTTCACTGTTATGTTTTGGTCTTAGGTTGTTATAGACTTGGGATATCTTGTTACACTAATAGGTGTGCACCTATTGGAAATGGCCAGAATTAATGGGATTTTAATTACATATAGGTTTTTAATGGACATGATTTCATATGCTCCAAATATTCTTTGTCGTCACAATAAATGAAAGGATCTGATTTCAAGGATTAACTTCCTTGCATGACAAAAGATGTCCATTCATAATTAAAATAGGTGATTAAGTTGATTAACATAACAATGATGGTTTACTTTAGATTTAGATGTTTTAATGTATTTAAATTTAGGTGTTTTACTATGACTTGGGTTTTTGCTACATTTATGTTTGTTGATTTAGGTTTTTTTTTTTAATTTAGGGTTTTTTACTCAGAAGTCATCACCTTCTTTTAACCAAGTTCCCATTGACTCATGAGAGGGTGAATTGAGTGCCTTCCATTCATATTTGTTTATTAGCTTTGGGTGCATTTTCATTTACTAGTTTTTCATTGGTGAGTGGGTGAATTGAGCACTCCACTTATTAGTTGTGCATGCATTTTCATTCACTGTTTTTTTACTTGGTAGTTTTTCATGCCCCTCGCTTACCAAGTTTTTGTGCGTTCATTTTTAATTTCTCTTTTTGCATGCCATGTCATACCAATTGTGCGTGCATGTTCTTTCATTTGGAATAAAATGTGGAGACTTAAAAATAAAGTTAGATTTCCATGCGTGGGTTTTTACTCTCTCACGGTGGATGTCCATCTAATCATTTTACCTTTATCACTCCCACTGCAAATAAATTTTATCTATTTTTTCCCAATTCATTTCTTGTGTGGTTGTGAAATCTAATTGCATTTGCATGAATGCAACATAGATCACTAAGAATACAGAGGAGTTGAAGGAACAATATTAAATGGGTAGCATCAATCCTATAGGACATTCAACTTTGGAAAATAATCATCAGCTTCAACAAACAGGTTAGAAAATGTATTTTCTAATTACATATATTTACTTTTTTATATTTATTTCATGGATAAAACATTCATGCCTCCAAAACCCTAACCCTAATCTTACCTATTTACAATATACTATGGATGGTTATTAACATGGAAAATAGATGGTGACAATATATCCAAGCACTCCCTTCCCCCCTCTCTGTTGAGCTCCCTCTTCTCACATTCCCTCTTCCCCAGGAGGGGTCACCCCCCCTCTTCCACCTACTCCCTCACCTGATGTAGATACTTTTTCTTCCTTGATCCCCTCTCTCCCTAAGAAGACTAAGATTTTTCATTCGAAATTCATCAAGAAACTTGACAAAATCCCATCGGTTCAAGTTCAAGGAAACTCTGGAACCCTAGCGCTGAAATTTGTAGAACATGAACTCATCGACTAGTTTACAGGGATCTAGCCATCACTGCATGTAATGGTAGCATGGGCTAAAAAGAGCTGGAAGCCTCATATGAAAGGTAACCTTTCTCATTTTTTGTGTGGAAGGGGTTTCTTTTCTTTTTTATTTGAAGAAAAGGCATACCACGATCGCATATTCAGAAGCAACCCCTACTTCATAGGATGAAGAGGCATGTACCTCAATATATGGATGTTGAACTTCAGCCTTGAAAAATATATTCCCATTGTTGTCCCAGTATGGGTCCTCCTACCCTTCCTCCCTCTCCACTATTGGAACGACAAAAAAGTTTGCAACATTGGTAACACTCTAGGAAAATACATTGATAGAGATGAACCTAAGGAAGGGCTTCAAGCCTGTGACCAGATCTAGGTCGAGGTTGATCTTGAAAAATGATTTATTGAAGCTATCAATATCACCCTAGACAATTGGAATTATCTCCAACAAGTTGATTACGAAAAACTTCCTTTTAAATGTAAATGTTTTCATGAATATGGAAACTTCGCCAAGAATTTCCCAAAGTCCCCCTCATAAACTCCTCCCGAAGAATTCTAGCAATGGAAACAACCTACAAAAAAGGAAAGCAAAACAAGGGACAATCCAACCCAAATTCCCCCCCCATGACACCCTCAATCTCAACCTCTAATCCTCAGCACGGTCTTGAGCCTTCTTCAAGCACAATTCTTAAAAAAATCAATTTGAAGGCCTATCCGAACCTGAAATCGAGCAAGAATACTCTCCCATATCACAAAAAATTCCTTCTACTGACCAATCCAATCCCTCCAAATCCAATACGCCTCCATCCTCCTATCCCCATATGAATCCCTCTTATCATCCAAAAGGATAATTAGATGAAATCACTGAAGAGGAATCAAACCTAGACTCCAAACATACCTCTCCAATAAAAAACGAAGGAAGAAGAACCAACTTGCAAAGACAAGAAGCAACAACTAGAAAAAAGATAGAACCAGGAAATAAAACAACTCTGGATCTGCATACAAAGAAAGAAACAAGAAATACAAGAAATCAAAGTGGTTATAAACCCCATAATGGGGGAAACACCAAATCGTCCAAATGATAAAATCCATCTCTTGGAATTACAAGGGACTTGGGAAAAAAGATAATCTCTCGCTAATTCACAACTTGATCAGATCAGAAAATCCACAAGTTTTGTTGCTTTAGGAGATAAAAATAAAGGATACTAACATCCTTCAAGAAATAAAATGCTTATGACATGCATGCAAAGGAGCGGAAGTTAGTTCTAGAGGAGCCTCAAAGGGCATTTTCACCCTCTAGAATCCAAAAGTTTTCAACCTGCAAAGTTGGCAAGGCACCACACACTAGATCCAAACCACTTTGATTCATCAACCCACTGGTAAGATCTTTTCCATTCTAAATGTGTATATTCCTTCCCTATATGATGAAAATATAGAATGTTGGAATTCCCTTCAAGACCTTTGTGATAGCCTTGACCATTTTTCTTTTATCTTTGTTGGAGACTTTAATACCACCCTCCATCCATGCTATAGCAAGGAAACCCCTCTATGGACTACACCAGGGTTCTAAAGTGCAGACAGAGATAACCATCTAAAGTCCCCTACTTTTTATCAACTATCCTACCTTAAACTCCGCGTCTAGTATCGATCCATTTTCACTTAGTTGTTTCCTGACTGCAAGTCTCCTCCTAAGGATGACCTGCATTCACCAAAATACAAACAAGGAACTACAAGAATGCATTCTATATATGGATTAGAGGGTTACACATCATAAAAAAGAAATCAAAACAAATCATACAGATTTAAGACGTCATTTGGCGGGACGAAAAAAGTATTTCTTTATATTAATCTCACAAAAGTTGTTTACAACATGAGACCTCCACTACTCCTCGAACTTGGTCCTGGGATCCTCTTCACCATGCAACAACTTCTTCCACGTATTCTTCTCCTCTTCAGTTCTCTCTAGGGAAATGGAAAGGATTTGCAAAAAAGGAAGAAGGAATTTTGGCTCAAACTCACAATGTGGTTGAAAAATATTGGGGCAAATGCGGAATACTGAAATGGGCATAGTTTATATGATCTCATGCTTCTTTTTGGAATGGGGACCCAACACCTTCTTTTATAGGCCAAAAGAGATAGTAGCGATTGGGGTGACTGGCTATGGGCAGTCAAATGGTTAAGTAACGGCTTGAAAACTTGTATCCCTTTTCAATTTTCATTTTTCATGATTTTTTGTGAGTGTACGCAGGTTGTAGTGGTGTAGTAAGCATGTGTACGTGGAGAATAGTGGTGTAGGGTGCATACACCTTCAAAAAAATGGTTTTTAGAAGAGTTGTTCACCGATGGCTTGGCAAAGATAGAAAGTAAGGTGGCCTGATGCTGGGTATGCATGTCTGGTGCAATTTAGGGTTATAACAGATGCCCCCTAATGTGCGAGGTCAAAAGAGAACTTGATGGCTGAAATACATTACAAATATTCACCAATGTATGGAGCGAGTGAGCCTAGGGACCAGAGTTCAGGAGGTGCCATCTGCAAAATAACAATTTGTCTCACCGAGGCGGGCATACCCTTGCTTGGGATGAAATAAAATCATAGCTTCCAATCAAATACACTGTATATCCATGTCAAACAACTATATAAAGTGTAGCCACAAACAATACACAACGAATATACATCTCAAAATCAAAATATATACATGTATATTATCCATATTCAAGAAGCCAAAGATGCATGATGGCTAGAGATGAGGTCTTTAGAGCTCGAGAAACAACTTCAAAATCTTCAAAACTTGGTTAGGAGTGTAATATCAGTGTACGACTTCACTACCTAGAGGTCTTATATGACTCATCGGGAACAAACAAGAGGATCTTGATGATTAGGTACAGAAATTCATTGATTTCGAACAAGGACTTTATTGGTCTTTTAGGGTGGTCGGGCATGAGAGCAAGAAACAAACTGCAGAAGGGCCGACTCAAGTTTATTAAAACTTCCCTTGGATGAAATCATGACAAAATATGAGACTAAGACAACATGGTATTGAAATAAGTTCACGATGCAGGAGGCAACACGAACTCTCCAAATGTTTGGAAGGATAACCAAATGGAGGAGGACACAACTCTTTGTAGCGAGAATAGATTCCTAAGGTCATATTGAATCCTAGATATTGACTAATAAACGGAAGGATGTTCTTTGTCCAAGGGTGACTCATTGTGCTGCCAACAAAAAGAAAATACTTTTGCCTTCCTCTTTTTGGGGTATATTTGATTCTTTTGTCTTTTTCAATAATTTTGGGAAGCTTGAAAAAGAATAAAAGAATGGTATGTTACAAACGAGGATCAAGTGTCATAGACATACTAGTTCCAAGCATAAGGAACACATTGATGCTCAGAGCAAGGGGACATATGCAAGAAAAGGACACTCGGGAAAAATCCTCCATGGGTCAAGGTGTCAAGACGCAGAGGCAAAGTGCTACAAGGCTTTCATATAAGGCATGCTTCAAATGGTTTAGTTGAGAGCAACATGGAGCCAAAATTAGGCCAAAGACATGGGAATGCAAATGCGATTCATAAGACACAATGATAAAGTCCTTCGACGTAATTTTAACGAGCCCAAAGAAGATAAGATCGACGTTTTTTAATTTTTAGAGAGTCTAAAAAATTGTAAAAGGAGACTCCACTGGGGTACCTTTTTCAAAGGTAGTCTAGTCGGTTCGAAAAAGGGGTAAACTAGCAACGAAAAGACATCTATTCAAAACCATTTTAGTGAGTGTGACAACGACAATATCACTCGACGATATTTTCATTTTCAAGGAGTCTAAAAAGAGCCTAACTATGGACTCCGTAAGGGATGTTTTTCTGGACCAATTTAATGAGTGTGAAGAAACAAGGTCACTTGGCCATCTTTTCAATTTTAGGGAGTCTGAATAGAGCTTAACTATGGACTCTGTGGGGGTTCCTTTTTCGTAAATTTAGTCCCTCAGGCCCAAAAAAGGATTAAATCTGTACCTGAGAATACTCTTCTAGAGAACCAAGGCTCCTAATATACCTTTGTTCGTATATTTGACCATCCACACCGAAAAAGGGGTAAACTACCACCGAACAGACGTGCCTTCAAATTTTAGTTTGGCGAGCGTGAAAGGCAACAAGATCACTCAACAGTATTTTCATGTTTAGAGGGTCTGAATAGGGCTTAAAAGAAGACCCGTTGTTTTTTGGGAGTCCTGAGAGTGAGGTCAAAAGCAATAATGAATCATGCAAGTGAGGCTCAAACTCATAATCAGGAACAACTAACAAGGACTCTCGAGCCTATAATCATTAATGATGACATGGACACCAAAATGAAACCAGGATCTACCTAGGGAATCCATGTGAAGGTAGGCTCTACCACTAAATTACAACACTTTTAGATTAGGAGTGAGGGTTCTGTGTTGCAATTCGGTGGGATCAATCCTATGGCAAAGAGAAAAAGACAACGAGGTGCAACAAGTGGAGGTGGAATCCTATCTTACATGCACAAAGTTGGAAAAACAACTTTTTACCAAAAGACCTTTAAAAATGGCCCAACTCTCAAAACATTTCCCAAATACCCAAAGTAACACTTATCGTAACATCCCCCGAGAAACTCAAGAACCATATTAAACAATTTTCAAGCTAGAAAAAATGACAAAAGTGTCCAAAAAATGACAAAAAGGGGCTAAAAAGTCTATAAATAGAATGTTGGCAACTCATTATCACCATTGTAAATTGAGAATTGACCAAAAGTCAAAAAACACCCATTTTCCGAAAGAGTTGATTCTGGGAGCTTCAGTGGACGAAACAAACTTTCACTTGGACCAAGTAAGTATAAACTAGCCCCT
>SNQJ01S0010422.1:149886-162246 GCA_010110895.2 Picea sitchensis
TCAATGTTAATTCTATATATTGACCTTTTTACTTATGGATAATTACCAGTATTGTCAGTTAATATGGATATATGTCATTTCCAACCCTGACCCTGGCCATGTTAGAGATTGTATCATTATACATGGCCAATTCTAAATATGTTATTATTTGTAATTGTTCAACTATGAGGTACTAATAATTAAGATGTTATTTCTAGGCATGATGTTTTATTGTTCATTTCAAATATGATGTTCTTGGAAATATGATGTATTGCATTATTAATGGAACCTATGATCATAAATGACATCAAATTGAGAGCTCCGCATGTTTATTGATTTGTTTTATCTTGTAAGGTCACTGGATTTGGGGTAGTAGTTCATAAGAGGTATTGTAATTATAGAATCATGGTCCGGATAGGCGATATAGATGGAAGGCGTTAATATTTCATGACAGGGTTATTGTAAAATTTTATTGTTGTTAATAATATTTATGTGGTGCAATAGCTTGACTTACGTACCCTAATTTACTCCGAGTTAGTCAATTGGGTGGTTGTTCATTTAGACAATGTTGAACTTGGGTTTTGTTGTCGGAGTCCTCTTATCACGTGCCATCCGTAAAGGGGGGGTATTTGTTCTTCTTATTTATGTCGTACTTGATTGTGGTCAGTTTTACTTTTGTCATGGTTGCGTCTTGTTGGTCATCGAGTGGCGACGTAGAGTCACGTGTGTCGTTACTTCTACACGCGCGCACACACCTTAAACAAAAAAAAATAAAAAAATTGCACCTGTTACGAGAATGGTTTTCGTAACGAGGCGGTTCGTTACAGTTTGCAAGGTGTGTAGGGATTATATTATGGTGCAATTTAGTGTATTATATAAGAGCAATATCTATTCCAAACCTCAAAATGGATAGTACCATATCTTGTTCATAAGACAAATATTCTTGGTATGTTTCCTTTGTGGATATGGTGGCTCAAGCCCTCTGTACACATGATGCCTTACAATGAAATGTAACAATTTTAATATTGAATGATAGTGTTATGTAACCCATGGTTAAGGAAAGAACTTAAGGCTTTTATGTCCTATTTGAATATTCTTAGAATTGAGATTTGTTAGATAGTTGTTGAAAAAAGACAAAAGACTTATGTAGAGGATATTAATTTGGTCTTTGTGTGGGACATTTTATGCCATTAGTATGTTTTGTACAAAAATCATGGATCTTGGGGAATACACCATCGTCAAAAAATGAGGATAGATTAATGAGGAACAAGGATTGAGGAACAAGGAATGAGAAATGAAAATTGTACGAGGACTAGACACTGGCAACAAGCACCTGTGAATGGGCCCAACATTGAAATTTTTTCAAACAGTTTTTATATGCACTGAAATTTGTCATGGATAGACTATTGGCATGCCCTAATGATATGGGAGGTTTCTTGGACTCAAATTTGAGTGACACACCCACTTTCTTCCTTCATCAATTCATCATGTAAACCATAAACCCTAATTTTCTTTCAAAGTACCCAATTTGGTTGACGCAAGTTTTAGCCTTTCGTCAGTTTTTCTTCATTTTTATTTAAGGTTATACATTAATGTATATTCAATGTATTTTCATCATAGTTGTGATGAAAAATCCATCTATTTCATTGATTTCCTAATCAACACCATCAAGATACTAGAGGCGGGCAATAATGACATGTGAATGGGGCCAACGTTGAAATGTTTTCAAACTGTATCTGTATGCATTGAAATTTGAACTGGATAGACTATTTGTATGCCTTAATGATATGGGAGGGTTTCTAGACTCAAATTTTACTGACACACCCACTTTATTCCATCATCAATTTATCATGGAAACCATAAACCTTACTTTTCATCTGTTCTAGTAGATATGTTAATGATTCCAAGTTTCATATTTGTATTTGACTAAAGGTCCAACTAGCTTGCAAAGTATCAATTTGAGATTTCAAGTTGATAAAAAAAATATCAAATGAATCCAAGCATCATTTTATATCGTCGCAAGAGAGACAAATGTAAATAATCTTCTGACAGATTTCATATACTATTGACGAAAAAAGTTCGTCGATAGTATAGCTAATTCGTCGCAAGAATATTGTGTCTAATTTGAATGGTGTCACATGGTTTGCAAGGAGTGTAGGGATTATATTATGGTGCAATTTAGTGTATCTATAAGAACAATCTCTATTCCAAACCTCAAAATGGATAGTACCATATCTTGTTCATAAGACAAATATTCTTGGTATGTTTCCTTTGTGGATATGGTGGCTCGAGCCCTCAGTACAGATGATGCCTTACAATGAAATGTAACAATTTTAATATTGAATGATAGCTTTATGTCACCCATGGTTAAGGAAATAAATTCAGGTTCTTAGGTCCTATTTGAATCTTCTTAGAATTGATATTCGTTACATATTCATTGAAAAAGACAAAAGACTCATGTAGCAGATATTAATTTGGTCTTTGTGTGGGACATTTTATGCGATTAGTATGTTTTGTACAAAAATAATGGATCTTGAGGACTACGCCATTGTCAAGGAATGAGGAATGAGGAACGAGGAACAAGGAATGAGGTTGAGGAATGAGGAACAAGGAATGAGGAACTAAAATTGTACGAGGACTAGACACTGGCAACAGGGACCTGCGAACGGGGCCAACTTTGAATTTTTTTCAAATAGTTTATGTATGCACTGAAATTGGTCATGGATAGACTATTGGCATGAATTAACGATATGGGAGGGTTTCTGGACTCAAATTTCAGTGACACACCCACTTTCTTCCTTCATCAATTCATCATGTAAACCATAAACCCTAATTTTATTTCAAAGTAACTAATTTGGTTGACGCAAGTTTTAGGCTTTCATCAGTATTTATTCATTTTAGTTTCAGGTTATACATTAATGTATATGAAATGTATCTGTGTCATATTTGCAATTAAAAATACCTCGATTTTGTTCATTTCTTAATCAACACCATCAACATACTAGAGGCGGGCAATAATGACATGTGAATGGTGCAAACGTTGTAATGTTTTCAAACTGTATCTGTATGCATTGAAATTTGACCTGGATAGACTATTCACATGACTTAATGATATGGAAGGGTTTATGGACTCAAATTTGACTAACACACCCACTTTCTTCCATCATCAATTCATCATGGAAACCATAAACCCTATTTTTCATATGTTCTAGTAGATATGTTAATGATTCCAAGTTTCATATTTGTATTTGACTGAAGTTTCAGCTAGCTTGCAAAGTATCAATTTGAGATTTCAAGTTGATAAACCAAATATGAAATGAATACAAACATCATTTTATATCATCGTAAGAGAGGCGAATGTAAATAATATTGTGACGAATTTTCTATGAGAAATTATATTTAGGAGTTATAGGTTAGAGATGTTATGAGTTAGAGTAGTTAGGGATGAAGTATTATAAGTCTTATAGATGTTAGTGATTTATCATTATAGGGGCCATGGTATTAGGAGGTATAAAGGTTATAAATGTTAGGAGTTAATATTAAGGTTTGTATAACTTAGGTGTTAAGAATGTTTTTTTAGGTATTATAAGAAGCATGGTTTTCATGAGTTATAATGTTTTAAGTGTTAAATATTATAAAGTATAAGAATTGAGGGTGTGAAGTTATGGGGGTGAGGATTATATGAGTTATAGGGTTTAATGGTTATAGTTTTCAAAGGTTATATGGATTAGAGGTTATATAGATTATATGGGTTAGAGGCTCTAGATGTTAACATGTAGGGGTTAAAAGAATTAAGGGTTGGGATTTATTGGATTCAAGGTTATATGGATTAGAAGTTACAAGGATTACATGGGTTAGATGCTATAGATGTTAACAAGTAGGGGTTAAAAGAATTAAGAGAATTAAGGGTTAGGATTTATTGAGGATTATATGGGTTATATGGGTTAGATGCTATAGATGTTAACATGTAGGGGTTAAAACAATTAAGAGAATTAAGGGTTAAGATTTATTGGATTAGGGGTTATAGAGGTTAACAGGTAGGGATTAAAAGAGTTAAGGGTTAGGATTTATTGGATTAGTGTTTAAGGGAAGAGGTGATATGGGATAACTTGTATGAAGGTTATACAAGTTTTAAGGGTTGGGCATTAGATATTGTTAAGGATATATGAGTTAGGTGTTGACGGGAAATGATTTTAGGGGTTACAAGGGCTAATGGTTATAGGGTTTACATGTAGGGGTTAAAATAATTAAGGGTTAGGATTTATTGGATTAGGGGTTATAGGGAAGAGGTGATATGTGATATATGGTATGAAGGTTATAAAAAATTTAAGGGATGGGTGTTAGATATTGTTAAGGATATATGAGTTAGGTGTTATGTTAGGGGTTATGAGTGATAATTATATATTAGGTGCTACGGTTAGGGATTATAGGTGGTAAGGTTATAATAGGGATTATAGGGATTAAGATATCTCATGGAATCTAGAACACACCACACCAATTGACGGGTGGCTTTGGGACTTGTTAGTGTCCTATAACAATAGGAGATATGATGTTTCAGGTATTATTTGTGGGTCTCATGATGAATTTACTGGCTTGCTGGTCTTATTATCTCCTGAAATAAATTTTCCAATTTACAATCATTAGGTGATAGGATGGTCATTATATGAAAGATTTCTTATTATTTTTGAGTTAAGTGTCTTTAAGATGGGTTTTAGAATTGTCTTTTCAAGAAGTGATGAGTTTGTACTTGTATTAGAAAAGCTCCAAAATTTCACTTTCAACGGCTCAGGGCCATTTTTCAAAGCATTCTAGTGTTGTCGAAAGATGTCACTTTCAGTAGCTAAAATGACATGTACGAGGTGCTCTAAGTTGCTGAAAGAGAATATTTTTTCCAACAGTTAGCCTGTCCCATTGGACTCTCAAATCATCAATAGTACACATGCCATCATCATCGCATGTGTTGCTGAAATTGACTGGAATTAGATCATGATACGATCTCGACAAATGATGTATGTCTAATATAACTATTTGGTGAGATATATTAAACCCTAATATAATAGATCCGAGTTCTCTGCTACCAATTAAGATCACCATAAACTCAATTCATTCATTTTTTACCTAATCTATCATGTGGTTATCTGTCCTGGTCGAATGATGCAATCATCATTATGATTCAAGTTTCATTCTTTATTAAGGGTTTATTCCAAAAGATTGTCATTCAAATATTTTCCCCATATCATGCATTCTTCCTCTGCTCGAGCTTCAATTTTACCTCTATCAGCACCACTGTGTCTCCCCAAGCCCGATTTTATTGTATTGTAGGTGTTGACAATTGATTTTGTTGATGAATAAGGGAGGGGATCTACTCAGGAAAGATCTTAATGATATAACATATCCAGAATATCACCCTGATATTTTCCAGATGTTCATAGATGTTGGTTGCTACAGGTACTGTGAAAAACTACAAGGTTTTCACCAAGGAGTGGCTGAGGCATTTGCCTTAACCTTTGATGGAGCCGAGGCCAAAAAAGGGAACAATTGAGTTACAGGTTAATGAATCCATTTTTGCAGCAATAACAAAGATACCTAGGACTAGTGAAAGATGGTTTAAAACAACCATTACTAAAGACATCGAGTTCAGGTCTTATCTCAAGCCCGAACACAAATGTATTATTTGGAAGAAAGATATCCCTAGATCCTACTTGGAGGAAAAGTGGCAACACTTTTTCAAATAAATCCAGGTATATATAACATGTGAAGGAAGATATGGTAGAGTAATGTTCTACCATTCAAGCTCTTGAACCATTTCATAGGTAGATGTCCTTTGAATCTGCCCTTCTACTTTCATAGAAGTTTGACAAACATGATACACCAAGTCCAGGACAAAACTAGCAAGGTGCAGGGTAGGATTTTCCATCATAGCCTTATTAAACTCATAGTGGTTGAAGAATTGTAGAGGAGGGATAAGAGTTGGGAGTATCTTCTTTTTTGGAGTGAATTTGAACCAAAATCTGAGCCTAAGGACAAAATATGACTTCATCCACTAAATCTTCAACACCAGAAAGTAGTAAAAGGAAAAGAAGATCCATTTCCCCAGTAATTGCAAAGGAGCCAGCCTCTTCTTCTAAGTCCAAGACAACCAAGAAGATGCTTGATTTTAGCCAAGCTATAGAAGGAAAAACTAGTGCCTCTGGTAAAAATGTCTTGAATATGCCTTATATAGATTTGGAGAAGGAGGTAGAGGTTATAGAAGAAAAGATGCTTAAGCAAGAATCTCCTAAAGAAACAACAACTGGGGTCCAAATTTATGAACATGAAGCCCCTGATTTTCAAACTCCTGAAGAAGCACCTTTCTCACTAGAAGCTCAAGATCTGGAAGTCCCTGAAGCATCAACAAGAAAACATAGTAAGTCAACATCAAAGAAGAAAAAAAAGATTGAGAAAGAAGTCATGGAGATGAAGTTACTAGAAAAGGTGGTCAAATCCGAAAATGAGACCATCACGAGGATATCATCAGAGGTAAGAGACTGTCTTCATAGACTAGCTAAAATGCATGCTAAGTTGGAAAAGAAGAACAAAAGGCTACTCAAACAAAACAAGAAGTTGCAGAAGGTAACTACATGTTTGAAGGTGAAACTCAGGCTCAAATATGCAAAGCCTATAGCTCATCCGGGCCTAGAGAATATAGTAGAGGCTACAAAGAACTTGAATGATTAACCTTGAAGTTCGAAAGACTGAAGGGATTTCAATATTGAAGTTTTGATGAAGATTTTCAAAGACTGTGATTTCGGCAGCTTACACAGGTTTCAAAAGGCATTGTTAGTTGTCGAAATCTCCTCTTTCGGTAGCTTACCCGTACTATTTTACACTTCTAAGCCACCGAAAGCGCAGGAACTCACAAAATGCTCATTTTTTCTAAGATAGACGTTTTTGTTTCCAGATCATGTGGGAATGGTTTTTAAGGTAAGATAATAATTAAAGGGATACAGGTCATCATCCTTTTCCATCTTTTGAGGTAGATGATAAGGTAAGAAGACTAAGTGGCCTTTCTATTTTTGGCCAAAATTTCTCAGCTATAAAAGAAGGAATTCAAAAGTATTCTACTATCTTATGAAGACTACTGAGAATATCAAATATTCTTGAAGACTTAGTTGATAAGGGTTTGACCCTTAAAATCAAGACTAGATCCTATACATCATGTTATTTTGATCTTGTTTTATTTTTAGTATATCAGATCCAATTTTATAGGATCATGAACTTGTTTGTAAAGGATATAAAGCCTATGAATTTTAAGAAAGAAGGGGTTAGACTGATAGGAAAGGATGGCATGTGAATGTCCCCATCCATTGTAGAAATGTTTCAAAATCTGTAAATGACATTTATGAATGAATACAAAGGCACTATATTTCCAGATTCTTGTGTTGTGTTTAAGTGGTGAAGTTTTCCCTAATGTAACTTGTTACTTTCCTATTTCACATGATTTTTCTTTCTGTATTATCTATGAGAAGATAATGTGTAGGATTTTTTCTTAACACCCTGTGCCAGATCGAAACAATATTTATGTTTTCTTCCAAGTTTGAAATGTAGAATTCAGATATACTCTGTTCTACATTTGAAATGAATTTCAATCTATTCTTCTTTTCCCATTTTATAAGTGTTGAACCTCTAAATTGACATCCCCACTACCCTATTATACTCCTCATCTATACTTTTTTGTCTTACCTAATCTTGGATAAATGACAAAGAACACTACCATTAGACATTGATGAGGTCATAAGGTAAAGTATAATTAATTCATGCATTGTTGTGGTTTATTGAGATACGAGACTAAATGTTTCATGTACCAATGTTTAATTTGCCCTGTGTAACCNCTTGGATAAATGACAAAGAACACTACCATTAGACATTGATGAGGTCATAAGGTAAAGTATAATTAATTCATGCATTGTTGTGGTTTATTGAGATACGAGACTAAATGTTTCATGTACCAATGTTTAATTTGCCCTGTGTAACCTTTGACCTCTATATGATTCCAACCTTTCTGTACCAGCTCAGCCATCCAGTGCTTATGCGCCAGATTGCCACTATCCAAATCTGGTACCAAGCGCACCTTCCATTTAGATCCGGTATCGAACCATCCACTGTTGCGATCCGGTACCAACAGTCGCAGAATGTTCTAGTCCGGTACCAACCACTTGCATACTATTCAGATCCAGTACCATTTACCGAATCTCACCTGTCACGATCTGGTACCAATATAGGAAGCATAATATGCCAAGTTTAGCTCCAGATCATATCAAAGATAATTGTTGGATGTTTGCTGAATCACTAAAGCTCTAGAAAGGATATGATAAGCTTGTTTTTTTATTGCTTCATCCTCATACACTTCGCGTCATGAGGATGAAGCTTAAAATATGTAACCAAATATATAAATTTGATAATTGACTGATTTGCTAAAGATTTCATCTCCTTGTGTTTCACGACTAAGACTGTTTAAATAGTCATGGCAAGGATGGTGGAGGTAGTAGAGAGTTAGCATAACATAGTATGTGAAGCAGTCTTACATATTGCACAATAGATTTTGAGTTGAATTTTAATATAAGGATGTCATTTATTTCCAGGTCTTGATCATTTATGAATGAATGTGAGTTGAGTTGTTAGCATAGTTTAATTCTATGTTTTGAAATTTGAGTAAGAGGAATGTGTGGATTGAAAGAAAGCTTACTGTAGAATCCAGTCACTGACCTGTTGAAGCAGCAAGGGCCCACCGCCCAAAAAAGGTCAACATCATTATAGATTAGTGTTAATAGTTGATTTCAATAGTATAGATGTTAGACTAGCTGAAGCTTTGACCATTTCAGAGGATAGCAGTATAGTCCAGTTTAGGTTTCGATTGTTTAGAGATCTTTACTTATTCTTTTTTTCATATGCTCTGTTTTCGTTTTTATGAATTTGATTTTGTTTCATGGAAATGAATGTTGGCAGCAGTATTCAACCATAATTGATGGAGAACTAGTGAAGTTTACAACAGTACATTGTGAACCACAAAATAATCAATATATTAACTATTAAACTATCCATGCTATGTATTGATGATTGATGTGTGATTTTCCTTTCAAAAGTGTGATTGCATAGTTAGTTTTCTAGGTCAGATAGCAGATTTGATCTGTCAAAAGAACTCCATATCATACTTGCATGTGCCATAATGGAGTAGATAGCCTCTCTATGAAAGACAACCAAAGTGCGTTTTGATTTGCTAGTTTGTTTTGTTTCCAGCATGCATAATCTAGAATAGTTCTATACTCATGACATTAGAATTACCTCCCTTACTGGTGTCTTGTAACTCTGTTGATTATGAATCCCATATTGATAATTAATGAGTGCATTATATTACACATATAAGTAGCACAACATTTTGGTGCCATTGCCGGGGAGTTGCAAGCGATAGGAAGTGTTTTTTAGCTTAGATTGTTTGCATAGTTTTTGAATGATTTTAAAGGTTGCTTGAGGGAGGAGGATAAAAATTTTAATACGTGAGTGAAGAGCCATGTGGCCACTAGAGTGGGGTTCTCTAGAGCTAGGTTTCCTTCTTACATTCTAGATAGAATTAGGATTTCAATTCAATTAAGAATCAAATTTCCATTTTATGCATAGATATAGAGATAATAAGAGTATATTTGTAAGCTCTAAAGATTCAAAAACAACCACCCCCACTAATCCAACTGACAATGGTGCAGGAAAAATTCCACCAGGAGAAAGTTCAAGGGGAGCCAACAAGGCTCCAGGAGAAGAACCTAAAATGGAAGAATCAACATAAGGGTGGGCAGAATGTGAATTTGTTGAACGTTCAAGAGACACACAAAATCCAGTTTCTGAACCATCTATCAGTGGAATGGAAAAAGAAGAAGGAAATGCAACCACTGAGACTAACACCTTTGGGTTTCCAATCTTGGATATCTCCAGAAACATCAGCATGAAAAACATCCCACTATCATTGTTACCCACTTTTAGAGGTATGCCAACTGAAGATCCAGACTTATTCTTATTCGAGTTTGACATATTATGTAGAAGATATAACTACTCATATGATTCCCAAAAAGTTAATCTCTTTCCTGCTACAATGAAGGATTCATCCTTAATATGGTTCATGAGCTTAGGAGAAAATACAATCCTCTCTTGGGATTAGATGAAAGACACATTTTTATGGAAATACCAAGACTATTGTAAGGATAATGCTAAGAATGACATTTTTAAAATGTAGCAAATAGAATATGAAAGCCCTGAAGACTACTTAGAAAGGTTCTTATATAGCTACCAAAAATCAAAATTATTCACCACAGACCCAGTTGTAGTAAGAACCATATTTTTGAAGGGTATTAGATATGACTGCATAGAAGTTTTAAATTTGTTAAGTTTAGGAGATGTGCACCAAAATCCTTTTGTAGAGATTGTAGATTATTGTAGAAGATACTCATGAGGACAAGCTAAAACATGCAAAGCACCAAGAGATTCTTTTAGCAAAAATACAAGACAAAGCTCAGGAACTGTCACCAAAATTGAGTTAGGAAACTTATTAGAAAACTTTAAAATAGACATCTTGAGCACAATCAGTAACCAATTAGATACCCTAAAACTAAAAAAGAAACAAGAAGAAGAGACTATTTTAGCAATCTTCTATCCTAGATGCCAAAAGAATCATGATGAGAAAGAATGTCCATTAAATGGCATAGAAATCTATGGCCTGTGTACACTAGAGCACCCCACATATGAGTTTCCAACTTTTCTTGAACTACAAGCCATGTATAGGGGAGGAAGAGTGTCACAAGAAAATTCATACCCTTCCAGAAGACCTTGGAGAGAAAAAAACCCCAATGCATTTTATGACCCTAATGCACAGTATCAACAACATCAACGGAGTCCTCCCCTAATGATCTATCCACAATGGACACCTCATCAAGCTCAAAATCAACCTTGGCAACAAGGTTGGAGGGGGCCTATGTATGGGAATCCCTCTTACCCTACATATATGCAGTATTCTGCAAACATTTCCCAATTACTTCCTAGATTTAACCCACTACAGATGCAATATTTACTCCCACCTCCTATACAAGATCAATTTACAACCCCCTTGAACCCTAACCAGCAACAGAAAGTAACTATAAATGCCAATCAACATCCACAATACCAAGCTGCCCACAACCCTCCAAGGCCAAGAGAAATCCTTGCCCAACCAATCCCTAACCCCAATAATTGACCCACCCACCCTATGCAAAATACATAAGTTAAAACCTTTCCCACCTATGAAAGTCAACTACGATCAGGGAAAACTGTAAATCAATCAAATCCTGGAGTAATAATTCAGGAAGAAAATGATAATCATTCTGAGGAAGAAAACACTCAAACCACCCCTGTAGAAGAAGATAATTCCCCTCCTATTACAATCACTTCTCAGTCTGTACAAGTACCTCAACAAGTTAATCTTCCACCATACCCTGAAAGACTATTAGTGAAGAAACCTGACCTACACTTGCACAAAGATATAGAGGATGAATTATGAAATGTATGTATAAAAATACCTCTACTGCAAGCCATTAATGATATCCCCATATATGCCAAAATCATAAGGGATCTTTGCCTTAAGAAACTAGGAAGGAAGAAGAAGGAACCTCCCCTTGTTCAGGTGGTGGGGCAATTATTTGAATTTATTTCTGAAATGCCATACAAATATAATGACCCTGGGAATCCAGTAGTCACTGTTGAAATTAATGGTATTTCTTTACCAAACACACTCATTGATTTGGGTGCAACAATTAATGTAATACCTTTTTACACTATGAAAAAGATCCTAATCAACCAGTTAAGACCAACCCAAACCATGATAGAGTTGGAAAATAAGTCAATCATTATCCCTGCAGGAAGTCTAGATGATGTCATAGTCACTCTAGCTTCTTGGGAATATCTAGTAGAATTTCTAGTCATCTACTCTAAATCATCCTCCAAACCAGGACACCCTATAGTTCTTGGTCTCCCTTGGCTAGCCACAATAGATTCCTTTATCAGTTGTTGGTCTGGTGAGATGACTATATCCAATGGAACAAATAGCCAAAAGCTTGTCCTCTTTCCTCTTGCCCAATTGGCACAGGAAATACTTGTCTGGTTAGAAAACCCTTATGGAGAAGAAGATTGCATCATACCCCTGTTAACACTTGAATAGGTAAGAGGAATGCAAGAACAATTAGATGAACAAGTCTTAAGTTTATTTTTGGCTAATACAAATTGTATTGAATACCCGAGGTCTTTTGCAGAGTTGTCACACATTTTCAGTTCTGAATTTCAACAAACTTGGCACCCTGATATCACTCAATTATATACTTTATCACC
>SNQJ01S0010423.1:4718-22124 GCA_010110895.2 Picea sitchensis
CCAGAGAGAGATTGTCACTGACCATGGCAGTCACTTTCAGAACCAAATGATGTCTGAATTAACATCAAATCTTGGGTTACAACAAGAACATTCCTCACCTTACTATCCCCAAGCCAATGGGCAGGTGGAAGCTGTAAACAAAACTCTCAAGACAATTCTACAACGAACTATCAACTCAGACAAGTCCAACTGGCATTTGATGTTATACTCGGAATTATGGGCTTACCGAACCTCAGTTAAGACTGCAACTGGTTACTCACCTTTCCAACTCATTTATGGGCTAGAGGCAGTCTTGCCCATCGAATGTCAAATTCCATCTCTGAAATTGGCAGTACAAATATTGCCAGACACTTCTCCGCTTGAAGAATGGTTAGTACATCTCGAGCAGCTTGATGAATAGTGTCGTGATGCGGCCCTGGCCAACGAGGCTCATAAACATAAGGTCAAGTGTCAATATGATAGGTCCATTCATCCTTGGGTTTTCTCTGAGGGCGAACCTGTCCTGATCTATGACCAAGATAAGGACCCCCTGGGGGCAGGAAAGTTTAATCCCATGTGGTTCAGACCCTTCATTATTAAGGAGGTTTTAAAAAAGGGTGCTTATCATCTGGTCGATTTTGAAGGGAATGCTTTGGCGGAGCCTAGAAATGGGCTCTACCTCAAGAAGTATTACTCATAGAACGGTCACTGTGGGTAACTTTTTGTAACATATGTATAGTCTTTGTACTATTAATTTTTTACATTTCTTTTAAAAACATGTTATGGACGTGTCATTGATGTTATCTTTCATCGATATGGAAGATGTCAAGTGAGTTCGAGGTGTTCATTGGGTATGCGGACGGTGCTAGTCGACACACGCAGAGGCTTGCCTCCGCAGCTTGGGTAATCTTTACACCACAAGGTCAGTTGTTATCTTCCGGAGGTATATGCTTAGGTGACACCACAAACAATGTTGTTGAGTATAGTGCAATTATTGAGTTGCTTCGTGACCCTTTGTCATTGGGTATCTCTCATCTCCAGGTCTATCTAGATGCTCAACTGGTTGTGTCGCAGCTAAACAGAATATACTGGGTCCATGACCCAACTTTATACCGACGATTCCTTAGGGTACGTCTCTTGGAACGCAATTTTGATTATATTACATATTTGCATGTTCCTAGGAGTGTAAATCAAATCACAGATACTCTAGCTAATCACATTTTAGATTGGCATCTCGCTCACATATGAAAATATCATGAACATAACCATGTAAATACATTTTTTCACACATAATCCATAAGACACAAAAGAAATAAAAACCATATATAAACATGATAAAATCCTCAGAGTACATAGATGGGTGCAAGTGCCTCAAAAAGTGGGAACAATAACGAGTCACTGGGGCTTATGCCCTCAAAAAATATATACATATCAGTGCTCATGGCACATAAAATTCTAAAGTCTGTTCAGGGCCTATGGGCCCTATTATAATCATATACAGCCTCACCCAAATGCCTAAACAATCAGACCCATGTCCGAGGTACCCCCACAATATGAGTCTACAAGGAGGGCGGCAAGTCCTCTATCTCTGCCATGGGAACTGTGCGAGTGAGCGCAGTAAAGTTCCACTCAATCTGCCTCAGGACTCTCTCGGCCTCTCCTGCTGGGAGGTTCCCAGCTACTGTTGCTCCTCCAATGGCGCCAGCTGCGGCTTCTGGCCGTGGGCGATGCATGTTCCGTGCATAGTCGGTAGGTCACACAGGTCCCACATCTGCATGCGATGAACGTTCACCCATCAAAAACTCTGGTATACAAAAACATGATATATATATTGAAAAGACATAAAAATGACATATGCACACAAAAAAAAACTGTAGGTGGAGACTTACGCATCTCCCCTCGCTCCTCACCAGGAGGCACTGGTATCGCTGGATCTCTAGAGAAGTCAATCCCCGTGTATGGGTAGTCCTCAATAGTCGGGATCTGCCATGACAACCAAGCAAAAAAGTCATCGTTGAAGGCCTCTATGGTCCTTCCACCACCCTTTCGCGGCAGCAACGCTGCCCATCTGCATACTACGGGGAAAGTAGCCAGATGTCCTCATACTGTCAACCAAGGACTAAAACATGGAACTCTCTCGAAGAAAAATGAACACAGGATGGTCCCAAANACCCGAAGTTCTTGTGTGTCCACTGTCTGCAAGCTGTCAACTGACCTGTCATGCTCTCTAGTAGTGTGGTACTCCAGTCAAAACTTTGGGCATTCATGCACTGAATTGCACAGTTCATCTGTGCACGTGAACCCTGATGCACAGCTGCGGAGCTAGTAATCCACCCAATGAGAGATAAAATGGTCTGGAGGGTGAGGCTGGTAATCCTACTCACGGGTACCAAGGAAGATCTCTGATCGGTCCCAGCCTCACAGTACTCCTCTATCAGCTCTGAGAATTTGCTCGGCCCCGCAGGAAAAGTCTGAAAGTTGACTAGTTCCCCTCTACTCGAGAGGCTAGTCAAAAAATAAACATCCTCAGTGGTGGGCACCAAGAATTTCCCCTCTATCATGAAAGCCTCTGCATCAGGGTGGCAATAGTCAACCAGGGCGTTCAGTATCCTTGGTTGCGCACGCATAAATGGACACAAAAAGAATTTTACTAAAACACACTGCGTCAACACGGCCATAATGTTCGGATCTACGGCCACTAACTCGTTGGCGGCCTCATGCTCCCTCTCCCTCCACTGAACATACATTCTGCCAAAACAATAAGGCAAAAAAGGGGAAGTCAATACTTGTTTCAATCAAGTTTTTCATCACGTTGGGGGTACCCGCGGCCTGTCAAGGAGACAGTCGCGGGTACCCGCAGGCAGGCTTGGCTCTACCCGCGGGTACCTACGGGCTATCCCTGGACAGCCCGCGTTTGCCTAGGGCTGGCCTCTTTGAGGTCGATGCCCACCCCCAAAATCAAATAAAAACAATAAATGAAGTATTGAAAAACAAGATAAGGGAGTTTGTACTTACTTGGTCCAAGCAGAAGTTCGTTTCGTCCACTATAGCTCCTGGAATCATGATCTTTGGCAAAGGGGGTCTTTTGGCTCCAGAGTCAATTTCCAAATCAGCACTGGTGATAATGAGCTGCCAACTTCTATTTATAGACTTTTTGGCCTCTTTTTGTCACTTTTTTGGGCCCCTTTATCAATTTCTTTATACCAAAAACCATTTTGAGTGGTCCAGGAGTTATATTGGAGGGATTTGATCAGGTATTGGGACAATTTTTATTGAGTTTCAAAAAATAAAAAATAAAAAAATATATTGACGGTCCATAAAAAAGAAAAAATTGTTCAAAATTCAACTTGAGCATATAGGGTAGGATTTCATCCCAATTGTTGCATCTCGTTGCCTTTTGTTCTTATGATATAGGATCGATCCCATCCAGTTGTGGCACGGAACCATCATATCTACTCTAGAAGTGTCACAACTTGGTGGTAGAGCTTACCGAAACATGGATGCCCTAGGTAGGTCCTGGTTGCATTATGGTGTCCATGCCATTTCTAACAACACTGTAGGCACAGAAGTCCGGATAGTCTTTCCTAAATATGAGTTTGAGCCTCATTCACATGGGTATTTTTCCACTCTTTGTCTTACCCTCCGAACTCCCAAAACATAACGAGTCTCCTTTTAAGCCCTTTTCAGACCCTCTAAACATGAAAATATTGCCGAGTGATCTTGTGGCCTTTCACGCTCGTTAAACTGAAATTTGAAGTCACGTCTGTCCGACGGTAGTTTACTCCTATTTCGGTCCAGACGGTCAACTGTACGAACAAAGGAGAACTCTATTGAATTCTCATTCTTTAGAAGAGTATCCTCAGGTATATTTTTATCCCTTTTTCGGGCCTGAGGGACTAAATTTACGAAAAAGAAACCCCCCTGGAGTCCATAGTTAAGCTCTTTTCAGACTCCCTAAAATTGAAAAGATCGTCAAGTGACCCTATTCTTTCACACTTGTTAAAATGGTCCAGAAGAACATTCCTGACGGAGCCCATAGTTAAGCTTTTTTCAGACTCCTTAAAAGTGAAAAAATCGCCGAGTGATCTTGTCCTTTTCACACTCATTAAAATGGTTTTGAATTGACGTCTAGTCGGTGCTAGTTTACCCCTTTTTCGAACCGACTAGACTATCTTCGAAAAAGGTACCCCAATGGAGTTTTCNCAACCGATCTTACCTTCTCTGGGCTCATTAAACTTACATCGAAGGACGTTACCATTGTGTGTTCTATCAACCACTTTTGCATACCTTACCCATCAGCCTTGTAACAGTTTGCTTCTGCGTCTTAACACCTTTGGCCACTGGAGGTTTTTTCCCGAGTATCATTTCCCTAGAACATCAGTCTTTTCCTTGTGCCTTGAGCTTGTATGTTTGTTGTACTCGTTCTTCCATTGTAACGTAATATTCCTTTATTCTTTTTTGAAATCATAAAAAATAACAAAAAAATCAAATATACCACAAAAAGAGGATGGGAAAAGTATTTTCTTTATTGGAAGCATCATGAGTCGCCCTTGGATAAATCACATATGTCCGTTTGATTCATCATACTATGGGATGTAGTATGACCTTAGGAAAATTTTCTCGTTATATAGAGTTGTGTCCTCTACCATTTGGTTACTCTTCCAAACATATGGGGAGTTTGCATTGCCTCCTGCTTTGTAGACTTATAATTCACAGATATGTTGCCTGAGTCTTATCACTTGTCATGCTATTGTCCAAGGGAAGTTTGTTACTGAGCCTGAGTCGACCCCTCTACAATATGTCTACTGTCCACATACCTGGCCATCCTGAACATCCAATCAAGTCTTTGTTCGAAATCACTGAAGCCTTCATTTCAATCATCAAGATTCTCAAGTCCATAACCGATGAGTCGTCGAAGACCTCTGGGTAGTGCAGTCGTACACTCATATTACACTCCTACCTGAGTTTTAGAATATTTTGAAGTTGTTTCTCACGCTCTGAAGTATAGCCATCAGGTCGAATTAGCTTCTGGGAGATGGATACTTTATATGTATATCTTTCTTATTTCGAGATGTAGCTCCACTGTGTATTATTCNTATCCCGAGCATGGGAATGCCCGCCTCGGTTAGACATTTGATATTTTTTGCAGATGGCACCTCCTGATTCCTGATTCCTAGGCTCACTCATTCATCATATCAGTACAGATTGGTAAAGAATTGGTAATGTATTTCGGCCATCAGATGCTCTTCTGACCTCACACATTAGGGGGCATCTGTTATAACCCTAAATTACACCACACATGATTACTTGGCATCAGGCCAACTCATATCCCTTCCTTGCCAAAGCCATGCTGAATAAACTCTTGAAAATCCTCTTAAATCAAGTAAAACGTGCCCTAAACTACTATTGCACGCATTGGAACGTTGGCAGGCCTACTACTGCACGCGATGGAATGCTAGCTGGCCCACTACAACCCGTGTTTACCTAACAAAGCACAAAAACAGGAAAGTTGTCGATGGGACAAAAAGCTATGGGTTAGTTAACTGAAACTCCCATCCATGCATGGTCGAGAGTTCGTCCAAAACCCTAGCTCCTTCTAGCCTATAAAAGAAGGGGTAGGGGTACTATTTGGAGAAGGAAAAAGATAGCAAAGAAACTCTACCCAATTGCCGAATCCATTTGTCCCAACCCTTTAGCCTTTCCTCAAGATTAAGGAGAATTCAAGCAAAGCAGTTGGAGGAAAAAGAAGAGGAGGAGCCCAGGATTAGGATCAAGGAGTGGTGGATGATCTCTATCATTATTGTAAGTTGATTCATCTTGAGATTAATAAAAGAATACTTTTTCTGTCCCAATGCGTGAGTTTTGTATGATTTATTCGATTTATGCTTAAACTCTAACCCTAAAAGTAGAAAAATAGCATGCGTGCGTAGTGTTTTGTCTTGATTGTAGGATTACTTTTGGAAGGAGCAGCGTAAGAAAGCGGACAAAGCACAATGGGGGATCTACACCAAACATCAGGAAAAAGGTTAGTAGGTCCTATCTATGCTTGTATGTGAAAAAGGGGTTTTAGTTTTCGGGTGATAGGTTAAAAGTGATTTCTTTAAGGTCATGATCTGCATGAAAGTTTAGCCCTAGCTTGTTAGTCCATAGGGTATTATTTCCCAACAACAGCAAGGAAAACAAGGAAGTTGCACAGAACAACAAGAAGGATATTTTATCCCAGGAGCCACTTACGCCCACAACCCACAGACCCTCCTTCCCCACATGCCTTCTCCACCCCAGGAGGGTACACCTTCACTAATACAAGTCCATCGGCTACTACACCTCCCTTACCTTAGGCTTCAACAATAGGCTAGACCAAAAGTCTCAGAGTACTGTAGCTTCTACTAGGCTCCCTTCTAGGAGAAATCACTTCCCAACAAACTCTCTCACTTGGGAGAGATGCTCACATGCCTAAACACCTGCTTCTTCAATTCATCTCCTAAGAAACAAGCAACAACATTCAGCTACACACGGGTGATGACAACAACAAAAAATGGGTATGGACAACGAAAATTGGAACAGCCAAATGCTAAGACACGGCATGGCTCAGGAGAATACAATTTCATTGGACTTCACAGGAGACACACGACATAAATCAAGTACAACTATAGGATTCCAAAGGTGCGTACTAGATACAGAGGCGATGATGATGGAGAACTGGTTGAATGTGTGAATCCCTGGTCAATCGGGAAGGTGACAGACTTCCAAAAAATCATAAGGGCCATGAGGAAACTTGAAAATAGTCCAGACACAAGGATGGAAACAATGCTAGTGTGGTAAGAAAATCCCCAGCGAATTGTCTTTCCCCACTATAAACTTCATGTGCTCAGGTTGACACATGTCTTCCTGAAGCCGCATGAGTTCCACTTAGCACTCGTTCCCTTTTTCCCAGGAACTTAGGACAACACGGCTTATGTCAACCATAGCCTTTAGGAAATAATAATAAAATATTATTCCCTCAGAGGTAATCCCTCTAGCTTATCCCCTAGGAATAAACACTTAGCCCCCTCCCATACCCTAACTAGTGGAGGTTAGTCCCCCATAACTCTTCTTCGTGGTTGGTCTACACGCATTAGTGTAATTTAATTAATGATGTGAGTACTTCCATATACAAAATCAAGCTCATTGGTCTTAACATCTGGCTCACTAGCCTAATATACACATAAGTCTCTCAGCTTATAACCACTCATCTCACCAGCCTATAAACATAATTACAATTTAGTAGGGGCTCGGCCTTGGGGTGTTACAATCCCCTCCCCTTATTTTTTCATTGTCCTTCATGCAACTTATTTACACAACAACAACAACAATTCCAAAATATTAAAAAAGATGTTGGTATTATGCCCGCATAGCATCTTCATGCTCCCATGTTGCATCCTCGAGACCATACCAGGTCCACTAAAATTTTACAATCCCTATGGCTCGATTCTGGAGCTTCTTTCTTTTCTGATCTAGTATATGCACCAAATGCACCTGCAAGATGCCTTCTTTCTCCACCTGAATCACATTCCAATAAATAACATGATTAGCATCAGGTATATATTTATTAATCAATGAAATATGAATCACATTATGTATATTCATGGATGCAGGCAATGCAAACATATATGCAACTGGTCCAATCCTTTCTAGGATTTCAAATGGCCCACAATATCTGGCTGTGAACTTGGGATAGTTTCCCAACTTCAGGGAACTTCTGTTGGCTTTCACTTTCAAGAAAACATGATCACCCACTTTAAAATCCCTGTGGGTTCTTTTCTTATCAGCATAACTTTTTTTCCTGTCTTGGTCATCCTTCAAATTCTGCTTAATATTTAACATTTTCTCTTCCATTTCCTTGAGAAACTCTGGCCCAACCACTGCCCTATCAACTGGGTTATCCCATCTTACTGAGGTGTTTCACTTTCTGCCATAAAGTGCTTCAAATGGTCTCATCTTCAATGATGCTTGATACCCATTGTTGTAGGAAAATTCTACCAAGTATAGTTAGTCTTCCCATTTAGATGGTTTGTCCATTACACACATCCTTAGCATGTCCTCTATCACTTGGTTCACCCTTTCTGTTTTCCCATCAGACTTAGGATGATAGGTTTTGTTGAAGTTCAGATTTGTTCCAAACCCTTTGAATAACCCTTTCCAGAACTTTAAGGTGAATTTTGGGTCTCTTTCAGACACAATTGTCTTGGGAATACCATGAAATCGTGTTACTTCCTTCATATAAATATTAGCAACATTACCTTCCTTGTGAGTAGTTTTCAATGGAATAAAATGGGCATCTTTCATAAGCGTATCCACCACCACCATGATGGAATCATGCTACTTATCGTTTTTGGGAAATCGTGTGATGAAATCCATTTTCAACACTTCCCACTTCCAGCCAAGAATGGGAAATGGCTATAGCAACCCAGTTGGGTGCCTATGCTCAACCTTGACCCTTTGACATTCTAATCATTTAGCTATGTACTCTGCCATTTCCTTCTTCATGTATGGCCAAAAGTGATGGCTCTTGACTGCCACCACTATTTTMTGATATCTAGAGTGCCCAACATAAGGCACATTATGCATTTATTTCAAGATCATAATTCTCAACTCCTRGGAATTAGGTACATAAATTATGTTTTTGTACAAGAGTGTTCCATCAGCTTCCAATTTATAATCCTCCACTTTTTGTAGCATCTTACCTTTTTGTAGATTTGCCACCAATTACATGTACTACAAATCTGCATTTGTATCTTCCCAAATTCTTCCTTTAATATCAGTTTGATACATGCTAATGGACATAGCATGTAGTCCATGCACTCTTCTACTAAGTGCATCAACCACTTTGTTCTCCTTTCCTTTGATATGCTTGATATCAAATTCATACTCACAAATAAATTCCAACCATCTACTCTGCCTAGCATTCAACGTTGGCTGATCAAACAAATACTTCATACCATTATGGTCTATCCTCAGTTCAAAACTACTTCCCATGAGGTAGTACCTCCATTTCTTTAGGGCATGCACTATGGTTGCCAACTCCAAATCATGAGTTGCATATTTATTTTCATGATACTTGAGCTTTCTGGATTCATAACATACCATAAACCCATTATGACTGAGGACTCCACCTAGTCCTTCTTTGCATGCATCTATACATAATACAAAATCTACATTTGGATCTGTAATCCTCAGGATTGGAGCACTGGTTAACAACTGCTTCAATTGATGGAAGCTTCTCTCACATGCTTTTGTCCATTGAAATTTCTTCTCCTTCCTTTGGAAGGAAGTGATGGGGTGAGCTATCCTTGAGAACCATGCAATGAACCTTATGTAATAGCCAGCTAGACCCATAAAGTATCTGAATTCTATCACATTATTCAGCGCTGGCCATTCTCTAATGGAATCTATCTTCTCAGGATCCACAACGATCCCATCCTTTGAAATGATATGTCCCAAATAATGGATATTCTTTTGATAAAATGAGCACTTGCTCAATTTGGCATACATTTGGTTCTCTTTTAGCACCCACAACACCATCCTTGGATGATGTTCATTCTCTTCCTCTGACTAGGAATACACCGGGATGTCATCCAAAAAGACTATGACAAACTTGTCTAGATATTCTCTGAATACACCATTCATTAGGAACATGAAAATAGTAGGTGCATTTGATAACCCAAATGGCACCACTGTGAATTCATAATGACCATACCTTGTTCTGAAGGTGGTATTGTTGATGTCTTCATCCTTTATCCTTACTTGGTGGTACCCTGACCTGAGATCTATTTTTGAAAATATCTTGGCATCCTTCAATTGATCAAAGAGATCATTGATCCTTGGCAAAAGATACTTGTTATTAATAGTAACTTTGTTCAACTTCCTGAAATCAATGCACAATATCAATGTCCCATCTTTCATCTTCACGAACAAGACCGGGGAACCCCAACATAACACACTTGGGCATATATACCCCTTGTTCATACGTTCTTCAAGCTACAATTGTATTTCTTTCAGCTCTGGTGTATTCATTATGTAAGGAGTTTTTGACACTGGAGCTGCTCCAGGCATCAAGTTTATAGAGAAATCAATATCTCTCTTCAGGGGTAGTCTAGGTACCTCCTCGAATACATCTTCAAAATATTTTAATACTACATGTTCTTCAATATTTGACAGCTTATCCTTAGGTGCTTCTTCCATATGAGCTACAAATATTTGGCAACCCTTCCTGTAACAATTCTTTAGCTGCATTGTTGAGATTTATCTGATAGTAACTACCCTTGGGATTCCCTGCACTTTCCTTGGGTTTCCCTCCTCATTCATGCAAGTGAATGCCTTGTTACAATAGTCTAAGATGCCATGGTGTTGGTCCAACCAATCCATCCCAATTACATAGTCATAGGAACCTAAAGGTAATATGTTCAATTCAACCCTTGTGCTCAGTCCATTCATGTACATTGGACGAGACTTAACCAACTCAAAAACCTTACTCTTGGCTTTTGTAGCCAGTTGCACTAACCAAGATTTTCCATGCTTTCTTCTTAGCAAATGCAAAATTTCCACCATTCTAGGATCTATATAACTATGAATAGCTCCTAAATCAATTAAAATAATAATTGTTTGGTTTTTTATCATACCTTCCACTTCAATCATATGTGACTGATATTTTTCTTTCTTGTTGTCCATGGCTGCGTAGATACTTGGTACACTTCTACCCATGTCCTCCACTATTTTTACATGTTGAACATTGTGGAAAACTCTCTCTTTGTCATTTCTATGGGGGAAATCTATGTACCTATGATTTCCTTTACAACCCCAACATTCCATAGATGGTTGTCTTGGCATTTTCCCACCTACTTCATCCTTCATGGGCTCTCTAAAACCTGGTTTTCCTTGAGGGATATTCCTGAAAAATGGTGTTTTTTTTCCCTTCTACCTCTGCTCCCTCTTAAAATTCTTCTTGTCTTCCCAATATTTTTGGAAAGTAGGATTTTCTTTTTGTTGATCATATAAAAATTTATCTCTCCTTATAGTTTCTTCCATTGTTTTCAAGTCATCATATTGGATCTTTTCACTGATGGAAGATGGCATCCCACTCAGATACCTTTGAATCTTAATTGTCCCGTCATTAATGAAGGGGACATATTTAAACAAATCCAAGAATCTTCTTTAATACTCATCAATGGACATACTTCCTAACTTGAGTTCAAAGAACTCTTTCATTTTCTTGTCATAATACCTCTTAGTTAAGTACTTGTTTTCAAAATGTCTCTTGAATTCCCTCCATGTAACATTCTTCTCTCTGACATGTTGTAATTGCACAATATGATCCCACCATATGGATGCCTTTCGTTTAAGTTGGTAAATGGAAATTCTCCCCTCTGCATGAGAAGAATAGTTATGTGGTTGGAAATATTTCCTCATGCCCAGCATCCATGTCTCAACATCCTCATCTTTCTTGTGTTCTCCGTAAAAAATAGAAGGCTTGATTTTATTCATTTCACCCTTCAGTTCATCCACTTTCGATTTACTATGCTTTCTGGTAGGAGATGGACTTGAACTGATGTGTTATCTCTTATTGGAATGTTCCAGGGAGTGACGGTGATGTTTGATAATGCTTCTTGATATTCCTTTCTTCTCAGGGATCCCGCGACTCCCTGTTTTTCTTGGGCCACTCTCCTTATCCAACTTCTTTTGTATTCTTTCCAGGCTCTGTATCATATTTATGTTGAATTCTCCCTATTTCTCCCTGGCTTTTATGATATTTTTGTTATCTTCTCTGTGAGTCTGGACATCTTTCTGCAACTTTTCAATGATTTTCATCATGTTTCCCTCCTTATCTATCTCTTCTCCATGCCCATTGGAGTTTGATCCTTCAACTCCCAAATGGACATCCATTCCTTTATCTTCATTCTCTGAACTAAAATCATATTGTGGCTCCTCCATTTTGGTGCACCGTGGAACAATTTGGTTTGGTTCTAACAATCGTTAACTCTACAAACACAATGTGCAATCAATCAAAAAAATTTAGGCCATCATTCCTTAACAAATTCCACAGTATTCATAAACCAATTTGATTCAAAGAAAACTTTCAAATTTCATTATGCGGTTCTCGATCAATCAATAATCCCCAAAGATATTTTATTTTTGAGCTTTACTCTGTTCTGCAATAATTTTCGGGAACTAGCCCCTTTCTCTTAGCCCCCAACCCATGCAACCATGGGTTGTGTCCAAGAGCTAGGTCGATAGGCGCTTATTCGAGACTTCGGGACTCCGGCTTCGGAAATTTTCAAAGCACATCACAAAAAATCTCTCGGAGTTCTAGATTGACGAACTCGCAAAGTAGGGTGGATCAATAGTCCATGACTACCCAACATCCCACAGCTGGTACTCACTATGGAACCACAGGCATCTGAGCTCTAGGACTTCAGAGCTTCGGAGCTTCAGGACTTCAAAGGATTTCACATCCGCACATCCCCAAAACCCTAAACCGTTAATCTATGAACACTTCCATGTCACCTTTGGTGACGTCATTACATCTCGTCACCTCAACATTATGAAAAGTTTGAAAGTTATTCCTTTCGTTCCCTTATGAACCATTCTTCCAGAGTGTAAAGTCTCTAGACTTCACAACTAGCACCACGCATCCACTGGACCCATGGTTTTCATACTTGAACTAAGATACTGAATAGTCACATCACTTAACGCCTTCCAAATTGTGAGGGCATGCATCCGCGGTTTGGAGTAACCCCCCTTTTGTCCCACAATTATTTTGATGCTGACACGTAACCCCCTGGTAAAACCGTTGTTTGGATTGCGGGACTACTCTGGAAAATTAACCCCCGTGCAATTTGGGTCCCCGCAATGCCTCTTGGTCGTCGATCTTGATGTATCATGATCAATGCCAGTGTGGACCTGCCGACCTTTAACTATGTTATGCAACCTCAAGGCCCACATAGTACAGCTGTCAACATTCCAGGTGGGGGCACATGGTAGGTATAGGAGAGGTCCACGTCACATCTAGGTGACATCATCATGACTCACTACTTCAGCTCTTTGGGGCTTCGAAACTTCAAGCTTCAGGAATTTTCTCCTTAGCACACACTCATTCTCTCGAACGTTGAAATTATGAACAACCAATCTGCTGACACGCGTCCCTCTTGATGGACGGTTTGGATTAACTCTGGACTTCGAAGCTTCGGGAGATTTCTCCCTTCACCACTATGTTTGACCTTTTTAACTTGGCTTGATCCAATTTTCAAGCTCTTCTCCCCAAATCTACAGTGTAGACCCACTTCGGGGCCTTTGGACTTTGAGCCTTCGACCTCTTCCACTCTACAACCCATAACTTCATCAAAGCCACAAAGTCCAAAGGACTTGGAGGTTAAATCTCATGCTCCTTTTTCCTGATCTGACAGTTGTGGTTTTACATACCATTAAACCCACTGGGCTTTGTAACATTACCAAGGTAACCTCTTGGTGCAATTTCTCTCTGAAACCTTGGTTCTAATGGCCACTTATCTGGCCCATCCAGGCTCAGTGCTTGAACCTTGTCTCTGATACCAATTTGTAATGTCCTCAGCCACCAACCCCTACCGGGTAACACTAGCCAAACAACCTTAACCTTCCCTTTACTGCTTTGATATCGTTTCTGTGACATTCTCGACCTTAAACAGTAGGCCAGGCCAGGCCACCAAGTAACTTTGCGGAAATAATCACATATAATACTTAATCGGAAGATAGAGATAACATCTCGTATTCACACTTATAAATATATATCTATCTAATGCAAATAAATAGACATCAATACTCTACTCATACACATGTTCATGCGGAAGAAACATTTAACACATACATGCAACATATATATAGAGAGGCATTACTCATTAATTATAATGCAAATACAAATACACAACATACAACGAACACAAAATTGGTACTTATATTTTAATATATGGACACTAAATGCGTGCAGACCTTCCACGAACCTCCCAGCCTTAGACCATGCTTCTCATCATGCTCAGTAGTGGGTCACCCCCAAGCTGGGACTAAAATTCACTGGTCAAGGGAAATCTAGTCTTGGCAAGGACAACAAGGAAGTTGCACAGAACAATAGGAAGGATCTTTTATCTCAAGAGCCACTTACACCCACAACCCATAGACCCTCATTCCCCACATGCCTGCTCCACCCTAGGAGGGTAAACCTTCACTAATACAAGTCCATCGGCTAATACACCTCCCTTACCTTGGGCTTCATCAACAGGCTAGACCAGAAGTCTCGGAGTATTGTAGCTACTACTAGACTCCCTTCCAGGAGAAATCACTTCACAACAAACTCTCTCACCTGGGAGATTTTCTCACAGGCCTAACAACCTGCTTCTCCAATTCATCTCCTAAGAAACAAGCAACAACATTCAACTACACATGGATTATGGAAGCAAAACAAAATGGGTATGGACAACAAAAATGGCAACAACCAAATGCTAAGACACAACACAGATCAGGTGAATACAATTGCATCGGGCTTCATAAGAGACGCATGGGATAACTCAAGTACAACTACAAGATTCCAAAGGTGCGTACTAGATACAGAGGCGATGATGATGGATAATGGGTTCAATGCATGAATCCCTAGTCAATCGAGAAGGTGACAGACTTTTAGATAATTGTAAGGGTCATGAGGAAACTCGAAATTGGTCCAAATGCAAAGATGGAAACAACGCCAATGTGGGAACCGAACCTCCAACAAGCTGGTTTTCCCTACTATAAACTACATACGTCGAGGCTGACACATGTCTTCCTGAAGCCACATGAGTTCCACTTAGAACTCGTTCCCTTTTTCCCTGGAACTTAGGACAACATGGCTTATGTCCACCATAGCCTTTGGGAAATAATAATAAAATATTATTCCCTTAGAGGTAATCCCTCTAGCTTATCCCCTAGGCCTAGACACTTAGCCCCCTCCCATACCCTACCTAGTGGATCATATTCCCCCATAACTCTTCTTTGTGGTCGTTCTACACGCAGCAGTGTAATTTTATTAATGATATGAGTACTTACATATACAAAATCAGGATCATTAACCTTAGCATCTGGCTCACCAGCCTAATAAACACATAATTCTCTCATCTTATAACCACTTGACTCACCAGCCTATAAAGATAATTACAATTCAGCAGGGGCTCGACCTTGGGGTGTTATAGGACAGGTGAATTTCCTCTTGGATCTTAGACCTCCATGACCAAGACAAAAAAATGCTAACATTAAACACTGACATTCCTTTAAATGTAGCTAAACTAGTCAAGGTAAAAGAGGAAGAAAGCATGAGTACATTTTTCTGAAGTTTTCCCTTGCTTGGTCCAGGTTGAACTTGATCTTCAAGTCCTTTAATGAGTTATGTAATTCAATAGGCAACAAATACAACACATACTTCCTATTCTACCAAGATTAGTTTAAACTAGATTTATCAAGAAGAGATAAGCCCATGCAAATGTACACAAACTTGAAGAAACATACCAACCGTATATATTAATGAGAACATAACAAGGTTCTTACCATTTGTGGATGCAGATGCAACAACCTCACCAAGTCCTCCTTGTCCAACCCCTTACTCCAAATATCCATGATCAAAATGACAATACTTTTCACTGACATTCTCCCCCCTTTTCACCATGAGAATGCCTCCTTATATAGGCTTTGAGATGCTCAAACCTAGCTATTCTTCGGATAAGTTGAGGATATGACTCCATCAATTGTGGGATTTCCCTTAGATCCATATTTTAAATTGTATTCGATCCAATATGACTCTAATGATTCTTAGTTTTCCTTAGAGATAAGGGGGATTCTCCCCCAAGATTCTCTCAACAGATCGGTGCTCCCTCAAAGTTGGCCACAGAGTGTTGTAGCGCTCCCTACTAAGAATACAAGGAGCACTAGTGCTCCCTACAAATGGGCAGGGGAGCGTTGATCTCCAAAAATACTTTTAGGGTGATTATTCCTCAAGGTAAAAGCTTGTAAAAATTGCTAAATGACATGTTTTCCTCTTCTAACAAGTCTTAGAGGATGTCCCAAGTGTTCTTATGGTTTCACCCGCAATGTGACACATGTGATATGAAAATATGACTTTTGTGAAACTTGCGACACTTGCGACAAAAGTGCGAAACTTGGGATAATGACAATGAGCCATTATCAAAGTGAGGAATTTTGACGTGTAACACCAAGCAACAAGACATGTCTACTATTTTGACTATAAATACATCAAATGAATTATATGTAAAAGGGGGAGGGGGGTTTGGCCCAAGACCGATGAAGGTTTTGATAAATGTTTATGACTGTATATTTCAGGTTGTAAGTCAGAGAGGCATGTAGTTGTAAATTGTATTGTTATTGAAGACTCATATGAGTTGTTTCATCAGATTTGTCCTCTATGTTCTCTATTCTATTCTTCATCTTGTTTGAACGTATTCCTGATTTTAAGGATTAAAATTTGCTTTTGATTGATAGATTCTTGATGTGGTAGAGGATCTGTTGTAAGCTTACCTATTTATGATTGTTTATTGTTCAGACACATATAAATTCTCTTTGCAGAGAGGATCTCTGCTAAGTGAATATCCATATTTATGTTATTCTCTTATTCTTCTCTTCATAATTGTACAAATATTTTGTCTGATAGGGAGCTTAAATGCCTTCAATGAGAATATTGTTTATGACTCCATAGACCAATGGCCCATCACTGATTTGCAATGATATTTGTTGTGTTTTCCTCTCTTTAAAGTCTTGTTGATCCAGCTACTCAAACCAAACTTATCTTTTACATTTTGATGGGTATTGGGCTTATCCTCTAGCAGTATGAGGGTGATTCTCAGTGTTAACAGTTCCTCTTCCCAAAGGAACTTAGGATAACTGGGTTTATTTCCCAACTTTAGCATTTTCAGTAAATACATTATAATATTCCCTTGGGTTAATCCCTTAATCTTATCCCCTTTATCCTAGCCTCTCAGCACCATCCCTTTCCTTACCTAGTGGAGCTTAGTCTCCCATAACTCTTTCTTCATGGTTGGTCTACACACAACGATGTATTTTATTAATAATTCTGAATAATTACATATACAGAAATAGGCTCTCTAGCCTTAACATCTAGTCTCTCCAGCCTAATAAACACATGAGCCTACCATCTTATAAATACTTGGCTCACTAGCCTATAACATCATTACAATTCAACAGGGTCTCTACCTTGGGGTATTACAAATTAGCCTTCACCACATAACATCCTCGACCATGCTATCTTCGTATTTGGATTCCACATCATGCTAATGTCACCTTCATGTTCACACATATACATGATAAAGGGAATTGGAACCCCGCGAGGGAACCTTTCCCACTAGGCACTAGGCCACCAACCTATGC
>SNQJ01S0010423.1:22134-54270 GCA_010110895.2 Picea sitchensis
TCCCTATCGAAATTTTTTTGAACAAAGAAATGACATTCTAGTAGATTTAACCATTTTTCTAGGGAATCTAAATCTATCTGAACTTCAAATATGGGAATATCAAAATTAAATTGTACCTTGAAGGGAGAGGTTCCTCCAAAATGTCCACTTGATGAAGATGCACCTATTGCTATTGGTAGGCATTGAAGGATGTGTGCAAAATTCTCCATCATTTTGTCCCTCTGTTGTGCAAGAGCTTGCTCAAGCAATAGGTTAATAGAATATTTTGCTCTGCCGGTTTTCTTGTTTGCCGCCATCAAAGGTTTCTTGGGCACACGGGACTGATTTTCCTCAAGAGAGACAAACTCGAGACCCAACTAGCTATACTCAGACCTCGTCGAGGACATGCATTGAAAAATGATCAAGAGCAGCCCCTTCTGATACCAATGATCTAGATTATTTTCAAAATGAAATGAAAGCAGAGATATTACAATGAAATACTCATGAAAATTTCCATAAATAGAGAAATACAGAAATACTTGATTTCTATTAATGAAAGTGTTATATCCCTAAAACTCCCTACTCATGCATACATGGAATTTGCCTTCTTACTTGCATAATTTTCCAAATCACTGTCGAGGAGCTCTACTTAAAAAAACAATTTTTAGAGCATGTTCGCACCCTGTACCACTACTTCCCTCATACATAGGCTTGTTGCATGCTAGAAAACCCATGTACATATGCTTGATGCACACTAAAAAACCCGCTTATACCTTCAAAAGTTGCAAAAATTAAATTTTTGTAAGGAATTCGGTGGAATTTATGGGCTATTGGAGGTTTCCAAACCAATTCACCTGCTATATCATGTCCCCCAACCAAATAACCATCCTTTTTTCATATAAAAAGAGGTATTGGGGTCTCGTTTCATAACCAAGCATTAGAACAATGAAACTCTTCCCAATTTCACTTCCCTTCCTTGCCCAAGCATTTGCTACCTTTTGTGAGTTGTTGCCTCATCACTCCCTCTTCAACCCCTTTTCTTCCATTCAATCCATTCCCTTTCCTTAAGGTAATTAGTATATTGTGAGAAGATGATTATTGAAGGTGCACTTGGAGAAATGTAAAGAGGATATTGAATGAGGTTCGAGGAACAATGGTCGACAAGGAATGTAAGTTTCAATCTTTGTTTAATGAATATAAGAATCTATTTTCACTGTCACAAATGATGATGTTTTATGTATTTTCTTTGATTTATACATAACATTTGATAGCTAACCCTAATTTATGAATAAAAATAGCATCCTTGTAGCCTTGTTTTCCTATTCTTGGATGCATGTCAACTTTGGGAGGAGACTTGTAGTCTTTGGAGCTACATATCTTGAGGAGATCATCACCAGATGTTGGATAAAAGGTATAGTTACCGATCTTCTCTTCTACTTCTTTTTGTTCATTTATTTTTGTATGTTTGGGGTAATGTAGAAACTAGATTGAATTTTAAGAGGTCATTTTCTCTATCTATATCCTAAACCCTGGTATAGTTATAGGGGGATTTCCCCACTAGAATAATTGACGACCATACTTGGGAGTCTCTCTAGGGTTTTCAGGGAGGTTTTTTGGGTGGTTGATTTTTTTATTCCTTTTGAGTTTCAGACAATTTTACTGAGTTTTTTAAGGGTTTATGGTCCCCTGAAAAGTGCATACCAACTTTCCTTGCCCTGCAAGTCTTCCTTGTCTTTTTATTTTTGAAAATTCTTAGAGGTGTACATGCCCTATTTTGGGTCATCTCGTGTACATACACACCCTACACAATAGACATCCCACATACATATGTAGGCTACTGATGCAACAAATCACGTCTCTGTTTCCTGAAAGTGTGTTTTAACAAAGAGAGAGTTTGTCTCTTTCTTGATAGAAGTTTAGACTTCTTAGGACTTTCTTGAACCAGTTAGAGTCTTTGTCTTTGGCCATAGATTGGGTTTAAGTTTTGGTTTACTTGTTCCTTAGTCTTCTTTTGTTTTTCCTAAAAGGTTTAGACCGAGCTGTCAAGTTTTAGATCTGACTTTTGGTTTCTTGGTTGAATCCCTGCGATCCGTAGTGGGCTTAGGGTCTTTATCAATAATGTTTCCATTTTTCTCTTTGTTCGTGTTTATTTCTTTGAAAAACGAAAAAAAGATGTTTTTATTTCAGTTTTTCTTGTTAAAGCAGTTCGAATAATAAAAAAAGATTTTATTTTCTTGCATTTAGTTTGGTAAAGTAGTCAAGTTTATTATTTACAAAAGAAAGAGAGTGTTCATTTCAAATTTATTTTCGATTTCCTGAAATACAAGTAGTTTTTCTTAGTCAAACGAAAGCAAGTTTTAGGATTTGTTCATTTACAAGATCTTGAAATATTGATTAGAAAATTTGAATTTACAAAGAGTTTTTACAAGCTTTGCTTTTAATTTCAAAGTATCTTTTTCTTTCAAATGCTTTAAAGTTCCCTTCCTTATTCATCTCTTCATAACACCATCAGTTTCACTACCACACCCTTTGCATAAATCAAGCCTTAAAATTAATGCTTAACTTAAAATATATTAGACTTTATGTTTGTAGGGTTCACCAACTAGTTTAGGGTTTTAGAGCCTTGAATTAGGTGTGAAGAGGAAACTCTTCAAGGACATTTTAAAACAAACATTGGAATCTAAGATAGGAGTGTCATAAGTCAAACATCATAAGATTTAGTTCCCCCCCCCCCTAGATTTAGTTCCCCCCCCCCCTCTAACAAAGGGGATAAACATGAGTTCACATGCGGAAGAAAGGTAGTGGAGACAACCCCTCCAAATATGGATTAAACATAGTGGGGATTGTATATTGAGGGTCTTTCTCAGGAACAATACCGATCTCATTTTCCTACGGATATTCGTGGACCTTGAATCCATTCGATATCCTCATTTTTATTCCAAACCAATTTATTTTGGCACCCTTGAAGGGCTTCAGACTTTTTATCCTGTTCATTACGATTTGCTCGACTGTCGACTGTACCTGCCTAGTGACTAACTGTGAGCTTGCAACTTAGTTTACTATATTTTATGGAATTATACAAGTGACTGCGGGGGTATACCATGGTACCTAAGGAATAATTTGAATTGTGCTTCACAGAGTATACTCGAAGGGTGCTTCTGTATTCTAGTTGCACTTGCACCGGTTAGTTTCTCTATTGTTGATTGGCATAACTATCCTTCCCACTAGTTAGTCATTTGATTGATTTTCCTTTAGGAAATTTTAGTGTGTGCTCTGTGCTCCCTATTTTTCCATAGTGAGTTAGTCAATCATTTCTTTGGGTCTTTGAACTAAGGTTGTAGACCTCCCACTTCATCGGTCGTGAGGATTTTTTGGTCCTCTACTTAGAAACGTGGATCTACCTCTTTATAGGTGTTGTTTTTTATAACATTGGTTCGCCAGAGTCAGTGTGTGAGAATTTTACAGACTTGAACGATCCCGCAAGGGGAGAACCTGTGCATAATATCTTCATGGAAAATTTTCTTTATGATATCAACCAAGGAATCCCTTCGCAAGGGGATTCTTGTGCTTTTCCTTTCGTCGAAAATGTTGGTATCCCTTTGATGGCCACTTTGTATATTCCTGGGTTGAATGTGGGACTACCAGTTTGGTTGGGTACTATCCTAATTGTCCTAAATTCTTTTGATTCTTATCATTTAAGCACCTTATGTCATGGGCATCACGTTGATGTTCCTTCATCAACAAAGTCTTCTCCTCCTCGTTCTACCTCCTCTAGTGAAAGTATATCTACTAGTAACTAGAAGTCTAAACGAAATAGAAAGAGGAAGAATAGGAAGAAGAAATCACCAACCTATGTGAGTCATGTTGGAGATAGGTCATCAACCTCTACAAGTCATATTGAAGACCACCAACACCCAACCTCTGCAAGACATGCTCAGGGAAAATAACTAACCTTTGCTAGTCATGTTGGAGATAGGTCATCAACCTCTACCATTCATGTTGAAGACCAAAACCCAACTTCTGCAATTCATGCTAGGGGAAAACAACCAACCTATGCTAGTCATGTTGTAGATACATTTTCAACCTCTGCAAGTGATGTTGAATACCAACACCCAACCTCTGCAATTCATGCTGGGGGCATGAACCTAGTCCCTATAAGTCATACTGGAGTTCAACAACCAACCTATGCTAGTCATGTTGGAGAGTTGTCAACAACCGATGCGAGTCATGTTGGGGGAAAGCACCCAGCCTATGTAAGTCATGATGGGGGGAAAATTCCAATCGCTACTTGTAATAATGGTAATAGGTCTGTAGTCTTTGCTAGTCATGTTATCAACCAATCACCAACCTCTGCAAGTCATGTTGGAGATGTGAAACCAACTACTGCTAGTCATGTTGGGGGCATTGATTCTGTTGAGAAAACTAGATCGATATGACATAAGCCTGAGTTTCTTTTTAAGATTTGCAAGAGAGACCACCTTACTCATTTGTTCCCTGGCATTCCAGAGGCACCAAAATTTTGGTCCCTGTCTTCAATCTCTTATGATTCTAAGTATTATAAGGTTTCCTCATAGTGTATTCAACCAGTGGTTGTGGCAATTACTTCTTTGATCGATCCCACTCTTTTTTGGGGGGGTGATGCACCTTCATACCATGTGGTCTCACATCCTATTCAACTAGTGGTTGAGGAAGTGGTCGTGCCAATGCAATCTTTGACTGATCCCACTCTTCTCTTGGAGAGTGTCAAGTCTACCAAAGTGGTCATGCCAATACAATCTTTGGCTGATCCCAATCTTCTCTTAGGGAGTGATGTGTCTATTGACTACATTTTTTTCATTTTCAGTTCAGTGATTTCATAAAAAAGGGGGAATTACGCTCACTTAGAGAACACCCCCTCCAAGTCCTAGGATGGTTTCCTTTGATTGGAATGACCTTGTTGAGCCTCATCTTCCTTCTTCTGCACCCTTTCAAATAAGGGTTGAATTTAATTCAATTTTGTTTTACCGATGTATTGTAGACGAAGGATCATCCACAAGTATTTTATCCTCCTCGACTTGGAAAGTGTTGGGTTCTCTTGAGCTTCTGATTGATTTGCATGAGTTGTTGGATTTTAACAGATGTCCTAGTGAATATTTGGGGATTCTTCCTCAGTTTCCTATCTCATTAGGTGGGAATATTGTCCTTGTCGATGTTATAGTGGTGCAAATCCCATTAGATTTCAATATGCTTCTCTAGCGTGATTATGTATATGTTATGAATGCTGCGGTGTCTACGCTCTTCTGGGTTATGCATTTCCCTCATAATGGAATCATTTTCACTATAGAATAGCTGGAATATGATAATCACCATCCTAATTCAATTTTAGTTCAGGATACCCCTTTATATGTTCCTAGTATTCATGTAGACTCTACCCCGCCAAAGGTAAATTATGTGGCATCTTATCCTTGGTCTTCAATTGCTTGTAAGTAGGAACTTTTTCACTCATGTTTTCCTTCTCGATACTTGGTCTCAATAATTCATCCATTGGTTTATCCAATGGGGGAATGGGAGCCCTTGCTTCCCCCTCTTGGTACGAGTGATCTTGAGTCTCCTTTTGTGTCTGATATCAATGTTTGTATATCCTCAAGCCATTGTGCTTGTGATTATTTGCTGATAGACTCTGTTGATCTTGGACAGAACCTCCATCATCATATGGAATATGGTCTATTTACTTCACCCTTTGGGACTATCAACCCTCCTTGTTTGCATGATTTCTTGGATTTTGAGTTTCCTTCAGATGAGGCTATCCTTGAAGCCATGAGTACGGTTTCTATATCGTGGGAAGAATTACACCGTGGTTTGTGTTTTCTTCCCTTTTGGGAGACTTTACAAGTTCACTATCAAAGAGACTCTTAGTCAGAGCCTAGTAATGGGCTCTACTTGAATTGCTACCATGCATGAGTCATAAGCCTGTGCAGTACCTTGTATATATTATATAGTACAGGTTTTTTGTTTTCATGTTTTGTATTATTTTCCGAAGTTTCTATTTGTATTGGATTTATTAACTTTTGGATGATTGTTATTGACCTTATATACATGATATTGCAGACATTTTTTTGACATTTGTTCATCGTATCGATCTGTTTTGACAGGTATTGACCTCGAAATTGGCATATAGGTTAGAATTTTCCCTACTCGCATTTTTGCATTATTTTTTTCCTAGTTGATTTGGCCTTAGGATCGACCCCACTGAAGTGCGACACAAAACCTTCATTGTTTCTTTAGAAGTGTCGTAATTAGGTGGTAGAGCCTACCTTTACATGGATTCTCTGGGTAGATCCTTTGCTTCATTTTTGGCCTCCATGATGTTAGTTGTGACTATAGGCTAGGGAGTCCTTGTTAGTCTTGTCATTATTACATAATGAAGCCTCATTATTTTTTTCATCATCATCCTAGGCCTTACCCGCTGGATTCCCCATGAGCACACTTTGTTGTCTTTCAATCTCTCTTTAAAATTAGAAAGAAACATCCAATAAGACTGTATTTATTCTTTTCGATCTCATTTGGATTACTTGAGAAACGTATCCCCATTGAGTCTTCTTTAAGCCCTTTTCAGACTCTCTAAAAATGAAAATATTGTTGAGCGATCTTGTTGGCCTTCACACTTGCCAAACTCAAATTTGAAGTCACATCTGTCCAATGGTAGTTTACCACTTTTTAGGTTTGGATGGATAATTTTATGAATAAAGGTATGCTCTAGGAACTTTGGTTCGTTAGAAGAGTATTCTCAGGCATAATTTTAACCCTTTTTTGGGCCCGAGGGACTAAATCTTCGAAAAAGGAACATTCTCCTAGGTTTTGGTTTATCACCTTTTTTGGGCCTTGGAGATTACTTAGGAAAAAGGAACCCCCCCAGTGTCCATTTTTAATCTCTTTTCAGACTCCCTAAAATTTAAACGATCGTCGAGTGACCTTGGTCATTGACTCTCGTTAAATTGTCCCAGAAGAAAATCTACTGGCATGAGTTTACCCCTTTTCTAGCCAATAGATTATAGTGGAAAAAGGTACACCTGGGGAGATTCGTCTTGTTGGGAGAGTTCTCCTCGGTTAATTTTATAATTTTTTGGGCTAAGGAGAATAAACTCAGAAAAAGGTTGTGAGTCCATAGTTAAGCTCTTTTCAAACTCCTTAAAATTGAAAAGATTACCGAGTGATCTTGTATTTTTCACACTCTTTAAAATGGTTTTGAAAAAACTTCTTTTTGGTGCAAGTTTAACCCTTTTCGAACCGACTAGACTAACTCTGAAAAAGGTACTCCCTGGAGTCTTCTTTTTCATTTTTTCATACTCTCTAAACGTGAAAAAACTACCAATCTTACCTTCTCTGAGCTCGTAAAAAATTACATAGAAGGGGTCTCACTGTGTCATGCTTAATCACATTGTGGGTCTTATCTTTGTGTCTTTGGCCTAATGCTGGCTCTGTGTTGTTCTCAACTGAACCTTTGAAACACTCCTTATACACAAGCCTTGCAACGCTTCTTGCCTTTGTGACCTGACACCTTGACCCATAGAGGAATTTTCCCCGAGTGTCCTTATCCTGCACATGTCTCCTTGACTTGAGCATTAGTATGTTCCATGCGCTTGGAACCGGTTTTCTTGTCACGACACTCATTCATAATTTGTAACATAGCATTCTTTTATTCTTTTTCAAGCTCTTTAAATATTGAAAAAGACAAAAAAATAAAACATTACAAAAAGAGGGGATGGGAAATATACATTCTTTTTTCGGCAACAAAGATAGTTGCCCTTGGACAAAGAACATCATTTCATTTGTTCGTCAAGCATTGGGATCTAGTATGACCTTAGGAATTCATTCTTGCTAAATAGATTTGTGTCCTCCTCCATTTGGTCACTCTTCCCAAAACCTAGACATTCAAAAACCTAACCGTAGGAGATGAAACACCAAAATTCATGTGGGCCCCGTTTGGGTAAGTTAGTACATGAACTTCCCGAGGTCATAACTTTTGCATACAATCTCCGTTTTAGGTGTGTGATAGCCCGTTGGAAAGGTATTTTCGATAAATATGCATTATGGCATCAAACTATGATTGTAGCACACCAAAAAAACATTGGTTAGGCCCCAAAATGGTCCTGTAAGTACAGACATATGTAACGACATGAGAACATACAAAATAATCTAGTTGGATTAGGTGGGAGGCCACCAGTATCCACTTGGAATCTTTGTGGGGATTCAAAAATCCCTAGAAGTGTATAACCCACAATTACAAAAAATTATAGAAGAACGTGTTGAACTAAAAATTTACAAGAGGAGCTAGTTGGAATAGGTGGGTGGCCACCAATATCCACCTGGATCATTGTTGGCCTTCACTTTCAAGAAAACATGATCACCCACTTTAAATTCACTGTGAGTTATGTTCTTGTCAGCATAGCTTTTCTGCCTATCTTGGGAATATTTTAAATTATGTTTAATATTCAACATTTTCTCTTCCATTCCTCTGAGAAAATCTGGCCCAACCACTGCTCTATCAGCTAGGTTGTCCCAACTTATTGGTGTGTTTCACTTTCTTCAATAAAGTGCCTCAATTGGGATCATCTTCAGTGATTCTTGGTACCAATTGTTGTAGGAAAATTATACCAAGTGTAGATAATATTCCCATTTAGATGGTTTGTCCATCACGCACATTCTTACCATATCCTCTATCACTTGGTTCACCCATTCTATTTTCCCATCAGACTCAAGATGATATGATGTGCTAAATTTCAGATTTGTTCCAAACCCTTTGAATAATCCTCTCCAAAAATTTGAGGTAAAATTTGGGTCTTTGTCAGAAACTATTTTCCTTAGTATGCCATGCAAGCATGATACTTCCCTCATGTAAATATCAACAACATTGGTTTCCTTGTGAGTAACCTTAATAGACATAAAATGTGCATCTTTAGTAAACTCATCCACCACCACCATGATAGCATCATGTTGCTTGCTTGTTCTGGGAAATTTGGTGATGAAATCCATTGTCAGTACTTCCCACTTCCACTCAGGAATGAGAAATGGTTGCATCAACCCAACTATGTGCCTATGCTCATCCTTAACCTTCTGACACTCTAGACATTTAGCAATGTACTCAACAATCTCCCTCGTCATTCTTGGCCAATAATATTGGTTATTGACTGTTGAAACTATTTTCTGATATCCGGGGTGCCCAACATAAGGTAAATTATGCATCTCTTTTAAAATCGTATTCCTCAATTTAGAAGAATTGGGTACGTAAATTATGTTCTTGTACATAAGGCTTCCATCAATTCCCAATTCATAATCTTCAACTTTCTACTACATTTTACCTTGCTGTAATTTTGTTACCAATCCCATGTATTGCAAATCAACTTTTGCAGCTTCAGAAATTATGCCTTTAATATCAGTTTAATACATGCTAATGGTTGTAGCATGCAGTTCATGCACTCTCCTGTTGAGTTCATCAACCAATTTATTATCCTTTCCTTTGATGTGCTTAATATCAAAGCCATACTCACAAAGGAATTCCAACCATCTGCTTTTCCTAACATTCAAAGTTGGCTGGTCAAAAAAATATTTTAGACCATTATGGTCTGTCCTCAACTCAAACCTCTTTCCCATGAGGTATTTCCTCCACTTATTCAAGGCGTGCACTATGTCTCCCTACTCCAAATCGTGATAGATCCTTTCATGCTCTTTCAATTTTCTGTACTCGAAACATATCACAAATCCGTTCTGACTAAGGACTCCACCAAGTCCTTCTTTGCACACATCTGTGCAAACCACAAAATCCTCATTCGGATCAACAATCCTTAGAATTGGAGCACTGGTTAACAGTTGCTTCAATTGTTGGAAGCTCTTTTCATGCTCTGTTGTCCATTGAAACTTCACCCCTTTCCTTTGCAAGGAAGTGATTAGGTGAGAAATTCTCAAAAAACCTGCAATGAATCTTCTGTAGTATCCAACTAGACCCATGAAGTATCTGAATTTTTTCACATTCTTGGGTGTTGTCCACCTTTTAACGGCCTCAATCTTTTTGGGGTATACTGCTATTCCTTTTTCGGATAAGATATGCCCCAAATAGTGAATTTGGTTTAGATAAAATGAGCACTTGCTCAATTTGGCATACAACTAGTGCTCTCTTAGCACCTGTAACACCATCCTCAAGTGTTGATATTTCTCTTATTTTTTCTTGGAATATACAAGGATGTCAACCAAAAAGAGAATGACAAAATTTTCTAAATACTCCCAGAAAACACCATTCATTAAGAACATAAAAATAGGTGGTGCATTTGATAACCCAAATGGCACCACTTTGAACTCATAATGACCATACCTTTTCCTAAAGGTGATTTTGCTGATGTATTCATATCTGATTCTTACCTGATGGTATCTTGATTTGAGGTCAATCCTTGAGAATATATTTTCATCCTTTAACTGATCAAATATATCATCGATCCTTGGCAACATATACTTGTTCTTTATAGTTACTTTGTTCAATTGTATGAATTCAATGCATAGTCTCAATGTCCCATATTTATTCTTCATGAATAAAACTGGGGTGCCCCAAGGTGACACACTTGGGTGTATATACCCCTTATTCAATAGTTCTTCAAGATGCATCTATAGTTATTTCAACTCTGGTGTGCTCATTCGGTAGGGAGTCTTTGACACTAGAGTTGTTCCAGGCATACAATTTATAGAGAAATAGATATCTCTCTTTGGGGGTAATCCCGATATCTCCTTGAACACATCCCCAAACTCTTTCAGGACCGAGTGTTCCTCCAGATTTGACACCTTATCCTTAGTTGCTTCTCCCATATGAGATGCAAATATTTGGAAGCCCTTTCTGTAACACTTATTTAGCTTCATTGTTGAGATATCTCAGACAATAGCTACCCTAGGAAATCCTTGGACTTCTCTTGGGTTCTATTCCTCATTTAGGAAAGTAAATTCCTTGTTATGACAATCCAAGACAACATGGTGTTGGTCCAACCAATCCATACATAATAGAAATTCGTATGAACCCAATGACAGGATTTTCAAATCTGCCTTGGTACTCATCCCATTCATGTCCAATGGACATGATTTAACCAACTCTACAAATTTTCTCTTGGGTCCCGTAGCTTGTTGCACCAACGAAGATTTCCCATGCTTTCTTCTTGGAAATTTCAATCTTTCCACTACCTTAGGATCAATATAGCTCCTGAATCTATTAAAATAGTAAATACATGGTTATTGATCATAACTTCCACTTCAATCATGTGTGATTGAAACTTAGCTTGCTTGTTGTCCAGGGCTGCATAGATCCTAGGTATACTTCTTCCCATGTCGTTCACTGTTTCTCCTTGCTGTACATTGTGGGAACCTCTCACTTTGTCACCTTTGTGAGGAAAATATCTATAATTGTGGTCTCCTTTACAACCCCAACATTGAATGGGTACCTGTGTTGTCCTTTGCACACCTACCTCAACCATTCTATGCTCCTTAAAATATAGTTGTCCTTAAGGACTATTTCTAAAAAAATGGAGGCTTGTTCCCCTTCTACCTATGCTCCTTCTCAAACTTCTTCTTTTCCTCCCAAGCCTTATGGAAAGTAGGCTTTCCTTTTTTCTTATGATATAAGCATTTTTCTCTCCTTATGATTTCTTCTAGAGTCTTGGGATCATCATATTGGATTTTATCACTAATGAAAGTTGACAGCCCACTCAGGTACCTTTGAATCTTCATTGTCTCATCCTTGATGAAAGAGAGATACTGCAACAATTCCAAAAATCTCCTTTCATATTCCCTAATGGTCATGCTTCCTAGTTTGAGTTCAAATAACTCTTTCATATTTTTATCATAGTACCTATTGGTCAGGTATTTCTTCTCAAAATTCCTCTTGAATTCCTTCCAAGTCACATTTTTCTCTCTGAGATGTTGCACTTCCACCAACTGATACCACCACATGGCTTCCTTTCCTTTAATATGGTAGATAACGATCCTTCCTTATACATGAGAATAATAGTTATGCAATTGGAAATACTTCCTCATGCCTAGCAACCATGTCTCAGCATCTTCATCCTTCTTATGCTCTCCATCAAAAGTAAGAGGTTTGATCTTATTCATTTATCCTTTCAACTCATCCACCCGAAACCTCATATGGTTCCTGACAAGGGATGGAATTGAGTTTTTGTGTGATATTCTATGGGAATGCTTTTGAGAGTGATGGCGATGTCTACTACCACTCCTTGATCTTCCTTTCTTCTTAGGGGTCCCATGAATTCTTGATTTCCTAGATCCACTCTCCTTATCCAACTTATTTTCAATTATTTCCAGGCTCTGAATTAACTTCATGTTGAAGTCTTCTTTTTGTTACTTATCCTTCATAAGCCTCTCATTATCATGCTTGTGGATCTGGACATCTTTTTTCAATTTTTTGAGGGTATCTGCGAGATTTATGTCTTCTTCCTTTCCTTATCCATGTCCATTTGAGTTGGTTCCTTCCAATACAGACTATAAATTCAACCCTCATCTTCTTGAGTGAAGGCTACCTGTGTATCCTCCATCACTTTTCACTCTGTGCTGACTCTGATCTAACAACTGTTAATTCTACAAAAACAAATGTGCAACCAACAAAACATTGTCACGATAACTGTTCTTGATAATTCCATGAAAACATGAACCATTCTGATTCATTAATATATCAGACTTCTTTTCTATTTTTTTCTTGAGAAATTGAATGTTCAGATCCAATTTCTAGGTGAATGGTTATCTTCTATTGTTCAATACCTTTCCAATGGCTACTTCCATGCTCAATTCTAGGTTTTGAGTAGCAAGCTGTGGATACAAAAATTTGTCCCTTTCCTGCTCTTTAAACAAAGAATTCAACACTATCCCCTTTTCTTGGGCCCCCAAATTCATGTGACCAGGGGTTATAACTGAGCGCTAATAATTAGGCACTTATCCTATGCTTTGGGCCTCTAGGGCTTCATAATTTTGGGGCTTCGAAGGATATTCCTCCACTACAATACATTTTCCCTGAATGTTGATTCTTTGAATACTCAGAGGACATATAGATCGACGGTCCTCCTTCCTTGTTTATATCTATGGTGGATCAGAGCTCTAAGAATCTAGGCTTCGACAGTTTCCAAAAAACTTCACTACTGATCTCCCGAAGTGCCGACCCATCGAAGATCCTCTCTCTTTCCTCCATGTGTAATATGTGATCAACGATGATGATGGATTCCGACCTTTGGGCCTCCAGATGTCCTTGATCGCAACAATTCTGTAATGCAATTCCCTGAGAGTACCACTCCTCCAGACTATAGAATATGTCACCATGTGTCCTCTGTGATCAACGATCGAGATGGAATCCATCCTTCGGGCCTCCAAAAGTCCTTGACTACAAAAATTATGCAACACAATCCCCTCGGAGTACCACTCCTTTGGACTACGAAATCTACCATCACATGGCCCAATCCGAGGGGTGAAACGTGTCAAGATCCAAATGGAAAATCAACCTTTCAAAAGAAAATAGTACACTGACACATGGCATGCATCATGTGTGTCCACGTCATCCCTAGGTGACATCACCACCAAGTCTCTGAAGAAATTTGGGACGTCGAAGTTCAAGAAGTTCTTCAAACAATTTTCTCTGAACGTTGAACTCCCAAACTACTTAACCTTCCAGGGCCCACGAAGTACATCTATCACTAATGAAAGTGGTGACACATGGCACCACCATCAAGTGACACATGTCAGGTTCCAATTGGTCCTAAGGGCCTGTCAAATGTATGAAAATGAGTGACAAATGGCAGACCTAGGAAGGTCCTCATCACCCTAGGTGATATCATCTTGTCACATCATACCCAACACTTCGAGACTTCATGGATTTCCTTCCTTCAAAATTTTCTCCAAGTTGTCGAACTGTCGAATTGTTCCACGTCACCCCTAGTGATGTCATCATGTCACATCACCTTCATACCTAGGAATTCAATGATTTCTCAGTTGTTTAACCTCCAATCGATTTCCCCGATTGCCAAATCACAAGATAAATCCAACGACTCTCCTCCTCCAGAATGATCTATGGCTAAGAATCACTTCGGGACTTCGGAGGATTTAGCTGTTGAACAACCCACAACCTCCAAAATTCCAAACTCTGAACATGACTTAATCCACGGACACATGTCACTAGAAAATGGACAATCCAGACTAGTTCCAAACTTTGAGACTTCGACAATTTTCTCTACTTATAGTTTTAAAATGGTTGGAGGGGCGAAGTTCAAAGGACTTATGTTCTTAACCTTTGTGCACCTTCTCCCGATATGACAGTTGTGGGGGATATGTCTCCCTCCAAATAGATCCAATGACCCAATTTAAATATTAGACCCAATACCACGTCTATCATGGTTTATCAAACCCCTATAACTCATGAGCTTCTGAACACAACTAAGGTTTTCCCCCAACGCCCTCCTAGCACTCTGTACATCAAATCCCTGTGGAATTTTTAAATCAAATTCCACATTTGTGTCCCATTTAGGTCCAGTGTTGAAACCATATGATCTGTTACCATATTGTGACATCCCCTGGCCACCCTTGGCTAGGGACACACCACTACTTCAAAGACAAACTATTTTGAAAACCGGTTGTAACACACCTAGCCACCCAGGCCGGTCGTGCTACTTGAAACTATCATGCTTTGATATACATACATACATACATACATACATACATACATACATACATACATATATATACACACACATATTCACGCAGAAACAACAATAACACATACATGCAATATTTACAGGCAATTTTGATAACATTATAATGCATTTTCAATATACATAGAATACAATTAACAAAAAATTGGTACTTATATATTTATGAGAAGACCACCGACTACGTGCACACCTTTCATAAACCTCCCAGCCTTATATCATGTTTCTCATAGCTATCATTAGTGGGTCACCCCTGAGCTGGGACTAAACTCCACTAGATAAAAGCAATCCTAGGCTAGGATGAGGCTACAGAAAGTTGCACAATGAAACAAGAAGGATTCTCTCCAAGGAGCCTACTTATTCCCAATGATAATAGACGCTCATTCCCCACATGCCTATCCCAACCCAGGAATATGGAACTTCACTTTACCACAATCCATAGAATGCTCCACTTCCCTTCCATGGATTCAACAACAAGTCAGATTAGGAATTCTCATATATTTGTAGCTGATGATGGATTCCCTCCAGGAGAAATCACTTCCCCAACAAACTCTCTCACCTAGAGAGAGTTTCTCATGGGCCTAACAACCTTCTTCCTCAACCACAGGCCTGAAAACCCGCCTCTTCAAATGACAACAACAAAATCGGGTAAGGCAAGGGGATGCCTCAAAAATTATAGAGGGTCAAACTGACATAGATTCAACATTGTCAGAATGGCTCTAGTTGCGTTCCTTCTCAGTGTGTGTGTGAACTCGAAAAGGGATGAGAAGAATCATGAGAATGAACTCATGAGGAAAGATGTCTAGAATGGTCAGAATGCTGAGAGAGAGAATGGTCAGACTACAAAATCGTGAGAGAACTAGCATGGTGAGAGTGAACCTCCACAATGATCAAAATTCCCACATAAATCTGCATGTGTTCTAGGTGACACTTGGATATCCAGGAGCTCGTTCCTCTCCACTTGGAGTTTGTTCCTCTCCCCAAAGGAACTTAGGATAATTGGGTTTATTTCCCAACTTTAGCATTTTCAGGAAATACATTATGATATTCCCTTGGGTTAATCGCTCAATCTTGGCCCCTTTTCCTAGCCTCTCAACACCATCCCTTTCCTTACCTAGTGGAGCTTAGTCCCCCATAACTCTTTCTTTGTGGTTGGTCTACATGCAACGATGTATTTTATTAATAATTCTGCATAATTACATATACAAAAATAGGCTCTCTGGTCTTAGCATCTAGGATCTCCAGCCTAATAAACACATAATCCTACCAGCTTATAAACATGGATAATTTTAGGGGCTAAATTTCACTCATGGGCTAATTTTCCATGGTTTTTCCAAAAAACAGATTCGCTATTTTAAAAATGATTTGCCCAAATTCTATAGCATAAAATTATTTTACCTTAAAAATCGCCAAAATTTTATAAAAACTATATAAAATCCTTAGAAATTTGAATATTTTTACAAAAATATCGCCAAACATTTATAGTTGCCATATGAAGGATTAGTAAGATTCACCAAGGTTTCTACATTTTAAAATAAATTTCCATCCTTAAAATCATCCTTGCTTATCAATACTTGGCTCACTAGCCTATAACATCATTACAATTCAACAGGGGCTCTACCTTGGGGTATTACAAATTAGCCTTCACCACATAACATCCTCGACCATGATATCTCCCTATTTGTCTTCCACATCATGCCTGATTTCACCTTCCTGTTCACACATATACATGATAAAGGGAATTGGAACCCTACGAGGGAACCTTTCCCACTAAGTGTTTCCCAACCTCAAAGTGTTTGGCATAGGTTGGTGGCCCGGTGCCTAGTGGGAAAGGTTCCCTCGCGAGGTTCCAATTCCCTTTATCATGTATATGTGTGAACATGAAGGTGACATCAACATGATGTGGAATCCAAATACGAAGATAGCATGGTCGAGGATGTTATGTGGTGAAGGATAATTTGTAATACCCCAAGGTAGAGACCCTGTTGAATTGTAATGATGTTATAGGCTAGTGAGCCAAGTATTTATAAGATGGTAGGCTCATGTGTTTATTAGGATGGAGAGACTAGATGTTAAGGCTAGAGAGCCTATTTCTGTATATGTAATTATGCAAAATTATTAATAAAATACATCGTTGTGTGTAGACCAACCATGAAGAAAGAGTTATGGGAGACTAAGCTCCACTAGGTAAGGAAAGGGATGGTGCTGAGAGGATAGGATAAAGGGGATAAGATTAAGGGATTAACCCAAGGGAATATTATAATGTATTTACTGAAAATGCTAAAGTTGGGAAATAAACCCAGTTATCCTAAGTTCCTTTGGGAAGAGGAACTGTTAGCACTGAGAATCACCCTCATACTGCTAGAGGATAAGCCCAATACCCATCAAAATGTAAAAGATAAGTTTGGTTTGAGTAGGTGGATCAACAAGACTTTAAAGAGAGGAAAACACAACAAATATCATTGCAAATCAGTGATGGGCCATTGGGCTATGGAGTCATAAACAATATTCTCATTCAAGGCATTTAAGCTCCCTATCAGACAAGATATTTGTACAATTATGAAGAGAAGAATAAGAGAATAACATAAATATGGATATTCACTTAGAAGAGATCCTCTCTGCAAAGAGAATTTATATGTGTCTGAACAATAAACAATCATAAATAGGTAAGCTTACAACAGATCCTCTACCGCATCAAGAATCTATCAATCAAAAGCAAATTTTAATCCTTAAAATCAGCAATACGTTCAAACAAGATGAAGAATAGAATAGAGAACATAGAAGACAAATCTGATGAAACAACTCATATGAGTCTTCAATAACAATACAATTTACAACTACATGTCTCTCCGACTTACAACCTGAAATATGCAGTCATAAACATTTATCAAAACCTTCATCGGTCTTGGGACAAACCCCCCTCCCCCTTTTACATATAATTCATTTGATGTATTTATAGTCAAAATAGTAGACATGTCTTGTTGCTTGGTGTTACACGTCAAAATTCCTCACTTTGATAATGGCTCATTGTCATTATCCCAAGTTTCGCACTTTTGTCACAAGTGTCGCAAGTTTCACAAAAGTCATATTTTCATCTCACATGTGTCACATTGTGGGTGAAATCATAAGAACACTTGGGACATACTCTAAGACTTGTTAGAAGAGGAAAACCTGTCATTTAGCAATTTTTACAAGCTTTTACCTTGAGGAATAATCACCCTAAAAGTATTTTTGGAGATCAACGCTCCCCTGCCCATTTGCAGGGAGCACTAGTGCTCCTTGTATTCTTAGTAGGGAGCACTACAATGCTCTGTTGCCAACTTTGAGGGAGCACCGATCTGTTGAGAGAATCTTGGGGGAGAATCCCCCTTATCTCTAAGGAAAAATAAGAATCATTAGAGTCATATTGGATCGAATACAATTTAAAATATGGATCTAAGGGAAATCCCACAACTGATGGAGTCATATCCTCAACTTGTCCGAAGAATAGCCAGGTTTGAGCATCTCAAAGCCTATATAAGGAGGCATTCTCATGGTGAAAAGGGGGGAGAATATCAGTGAAAAGTATTGTCATTTTGATCGTGGATAATTGGAGTAAGGGGTTGGACAAGGAGGACTTGGTGAGGTTGTTTCATTTGCATCTACAAATGGTAAGAACCTTGTTATGTTCTCATTAATATATATGGTTGGTATGTTTCTTCAAGTTTGTGTACATTTGCATGGGCTTATCTCTTCTTGATAAATCTAGTTTAAACTAATCTTGGTAGAATAGGAAGTATGTGTTGTCTTTGTTGCCCATTGAATTACATAACTCATTAAAGGACTTGAATATCAAGTTCAACCTGGACCAAGCAAGGGAAAACTTTAGAAAAATGTACTCATGCTTTCTTCCTCTTTTACCTTGACTAGTTTAGCTACATTTAAAGGAATATCAGTGTTTAATGTTAGCATTTTTTTGTCTTGGTCATGGAGGTCTAAGATCCAAGAGGAAATTCACCTGTCCTGTAACACCCCAAGGTCGAGCCCCTACTAAATTGTAATTATATTTATAGGCTGGTGAGTCGAGTGGTTATAAGATGAGAGAATTATGTTTTTATTAGGCTGGTGAGCCAAATGCTAAGGCTAATGATCCTGATTTTGTATATGTAAGTACTCATATCATTAATAAAATTACACTCCTGTGTGTAGAACGACCACGAAGAAGAGTTACGGGGGAATATGATCCACTAGGTAGGGTATGGGAGGGGGATAAGTGTCTAGGCCTAGGGGATAAGCTAGAGGGATTACCTCTAAGGGAATAATATTTTATTATTATTTCCCAAAGGCTATGGTTGACATAAGCCATGTTGTCCTAAGTTCCAGGGAAAAAGGGAACGAGTTCTAAGTGGAACTCATGTGGCTTCAGGAAGACATGTGTCAACCTTGGCGCATGTAGTTTATAGCAGGGAAAACCAGCTTGTTGGACGTTTGGTTCCCACATTGGCATTGTTTCCATATTTCCATTTGGACCAATTTTGAGTTTCCTCATGACCCTTACAATTATCTAGAAGTCTGTCACCTTCCCGATTGACTAGGGATTCATGCATTGAACCCATTCTCCATCATCATCGCCTTTGTATCTAGTATGCACCTTTGGAATCCTGTAGTTGTACTTGAGTTATCCCATGTGTCTCTTATGAAGCCCGATACAATTGTATTCACCTGATCTGTGTTGTGTCTTAGCATTTGGTTGTTGCCATTTTTGGTGTCCATACCCATTTTTTGTTGCTTCCATCATCCATGTGTAGTTAAATGTTGTTGCTTGTTTCTTAGGAGATGAATTGGAGAAGCAGGTTGTCAGGCCTGTGAGAAAATCTCCCAGGTGAGAGAGTTTGTTGTGAAATGATTTCTCCTGGAAGGGAGTCTAGTAGTAGCTACAATGCTCTGAGACTTCTGGTCTAGCCTGTTACTGAAGCCCAAGGTAAGGGAGGTGTATTAGCTGATGGACTTGTATTAGTGAAGGTGTACCCTCCTAGGGTGGAGTAGGCATGTGGGGAATGAGGGTCTATGGGTTGTGGGCATAAGTGGCTCTTGAGATAAAAGATCCTTCCTATTGTTCTGTGCAACTTCCTTGTTGTCCTTGCCAAGACTAGATTTCCCTTGAGCGGTGAATTTTAGTCCTAGCTCGGGGGTGACCCACTGCTGAGCGTGATGAGAAGCATGGTCTAAGGCTGGGAGGTTCGTGGAAGGTCTGCACGCATTTAGTGGCCATATATTAAAATATAAGTACCAACTTTGTATTCATTGTATGTTGTGTATTTGTATTTGCATTATAATTAATGAGTAATGCCTCTATATATATATGTTGCATGTATGTGTTAAATGTTTCTTCCGCATGAACATGTGTATGAGTAGAGTATTGATGTATATTTATTTGCATTAGATAGATATATATTTATAAGTGTGAATATGAGATGTTATCTCTATCTTCCGATTAAGTATTATATGTGATTATTTCCACAAAGTTACTTGGTGGCCTGGCCTGGCTTGCTATTTAAGGTCGAGAATGTCACAGAAATGATATCAAAGCAGTAAAGGGAAGGTTAAGGTTGTTTGGCTAGTGTTACCCGGTAGGGGTTGGTGGTTGAGGACATTACAAATTGGTATTAGAGCCAAGGTTCAAGCACTGAGCCTGGATGGGCCAGATAAGTGGCCATTAGAACCAAGGTTTCAGAGAGAAATTTCACCAAGAGGTTACCTTGGTCATGTTACAAATCTCAGTGGGTTTAATGGTATGTAAAACCACAATTGTCGGATCAGGAAAAAGGAGCATGAGATTTAACCTCCAAGTCCTTTGGACTTTGTGGCTTTGATGAAGTTATGGGTTGTAGAGTGGAAGAGGTCAAAGGCTCAAAGTCCAAAGGCCCTGAAGTGGATCTACACTGTAGATCTGGGGAGAAGAGCTTGACAATTGGATCAAGCCAAGTTAAAAAGGTCAAACACAGTGGTGAAGGGAGAAATCTCCCGAATCTTTGAAGTCCAGAGTTAATCCAAACCGTCCATCAAGAGGGACGCGTGTCAGTAGATTGGTTGTTCGTAATTTCAACGTTCGAGAGAATGAGTGTGTGCTAAGAAGAAAATTCCTGAAGATTGAAGTTTCGAAGCCCCAAAGAGTTGAAGTAGTGAGTCATGATGATGTCACCTGGATGTGACGTGGACCTCTCCTATACCTACCATGTGCCCCCACCTGGAATGTTGATAGTTGTAATATGTGGGCCTTGAGGTTGCATAACATAGTTAAAGGTCGGCAGGCCCACACTGGCGTTGATCACGATACATCAGGATCGACGACCAAGAGGCATTGCGGGGACCCAAATTGCATGGGAGTTAATTTTCCAGAGTAGTCCCGCAATCCAAACGACGGTTTTACCAGGGGGTTATGTGTCAGCAACAAAATAATTGTGGGACAAAAGGGGGGTTACTCCAAACCGCGGATGCATGCCCTCACAATTTGGAAGGCATTAAGTGATGTGACTATTCAGTATCTTAGTTCAAGTACAAAAACCGTGGGTCCAGTGGATGCGTGGTGCTAGTTGTGAAGTCTAGAGACTTTACACTTTGGAAGAATGGTTCATAAGGGAATGAAAGGAAGAACTTTCAAACTTTTCATAACATCGAGGTGACGAGATGTAATGACGTCGCCAAAGGTGACATGGAAGTGTTCATATATTAACGGTTTAGGGTTTTGGGGATGTGCAGATGTGAAATACTCTGAAGTCTCGAAGCTCCGAAGATCTGAAGTCCCAGAGCTCAGATGCCTGTGGTTCCATAGTGAGTACCAGCTGTGGGATGTTGGGTAGTCATGGACTATTGATCCACCCTACTTCGCGAGTTTGTCAATCTAGAACTCTGAGAGATTTGTTGTGATGTGCTTTGAAAATTTCCGAAGCCGGAGTACCGAAGTCTCGAATAAGTGCCTATCGACCTAGCTCTTGGCCACAACCCATGGTTGCATGGGTTGGGGGCTAAGAGAAAGGGGCTAGTTCCCGAAAATTATTGCAGAACAGAGCATAGCTCAAAAATAAAATATCTTTGGGGATTATTGATTGATCAAGAACCGCATAATGAAATTTGAAAGTTTTCTTTGAATCAAATTGGTTTATGAATACTGTGGAATTTGTTAAGGAATGATGGCCTGAAAATTTTCGGTTGATTGCACATTGTGTTTGTAGAGTTAACGATTGTTAGAACCAAACCAAATTGTTCCACGGTGCACCAAAATGGAGGAGCCACAATATGATTTTAGTTTAGAGAATGAAGATAAAGGAATGGATGTCCATTTGGGAGTTGAAGGATCAAAATCCAATGGGCATGGAGAAGAGATAGATAAGGAGGGAAACATGATGAAAATCATTGAAAAGTTGCAGAAAGATGTCCAGACTCACAAAGAAGATAACAAAAATATCATAAAAGACAGGGAGAAACAGGGAGAATTCAACATAAATATGATACAGAGCCTGGAAAGAATACAAAAGAAGTTGGATAAGGAGAGTGGCCCAAGAAAAACAGGGAGTCGCGGGACCCTTGAGAAGAAAGGAATATCAAGAAGTGTTATCAGACATCACTGTCACTCCCTGGAACATTCCAATAAGAGATAACACATCAGTTCAAGTCCATCTCCTACCAGAAAGCATAGTAAATTGGAAGTGGATGAACTGAAGGGTGAAATGAATAAAATCAAGCCTTCTATTTTTGATGGAGAACACAAGAAAGATGAGGATGTTGAGACATGGATGCTAGGCATGAGGAATTATTTCCAACTACATAACTATTCTTCTCATGCAAAGGGGACAATTTCCATTTACCAACTTAAAGGAAAGGCATCCATATGGTGGGATCATATTGTGCAATTACAACACGTCAGAGAGAAGAATGTTACATGGAGGGAATTCAAGAGATATTTTGAAAACAAGTACTTAACTAAGAGGTATTATGACAAGAAAATGAAAGATTTCTTTGAACTCAAGTTAGGAAGTATGTCCATTGATGAGTATTAAAGAAGATTCTTGGAGTTGTTTAAATATGTCCCCTTCATCATTGACGGGACAATTAAGATTCAAAGGTATCTGAGTGGGATGCCATCTTCCATCAGTGAAAATATCCAATATGATGACCCAAAAACAATGGAAGAAACTATAAGGAGAGATAAATTTTTATATGATCAACAAAAAGAAAATCCTACTTTCCAAAAATCTTGGGAAGACAAGAAGAATTTTAAGAGGGAGCAGAGGTAGAAGGGAAAAAAACCACCATTTTTCAGGAATATCCCTCAAGGAAAACCAGGTTTTAGAGAGCCCATGAAGGATGAAGTAGGTGGGAAAATGCCAAGACAACCATCTATGGAATGTTGGGGTTGTAAAGGAAATCACAGGTATATAGATTTCCCCCACAAAAATGACAAAGAGAGAGTTTTCCACAATGTTCAACATGTAAAAATAGTGAAGGACATGGGTAGAAGTGTACCAAGTATCTACGCAGCCATGGACAACAAGAAAGAAAAATATCAGTCACATATGAATGAAGTGGAAGGTATGATAAAAAAACCAAACAATTACTATTTTAATTGATTCAGGAGCTATTCATAGTTATATAGATCCTAGAATAGTGGAAAGTTTGCATTTGCTAAGAAGAAAGCATGGAAAATCTTGGTTAGTGCAACTGGCTACAGGAGCCAAGAGAAAGGTTTTTGAGTTGGTTAAGTCCCGTCCAATGGACATAAATGGACTGAGCACAAGGGTTAAATTGAACATATTACCTTTAGGTTCCTATGACTATGTAATTGGGATGGATTGGTTGGACCAACACCATGGCATCTTAGACTGTTGTAACAATGCATTCACTTGCATGAATGAGGAGGGAAACCCAAGGAAAGTGTAGGGAATCCCAAGGGTAGTTACTATCAGATAAATCTCAACAATGTAGCTGAAGAATTGTTACAGGAAGGGTTTCCAAATATTTGTAGCTCATATGGAAGAAGCACATAAGGATAAGGTGTCAAATATTGAAGAACATGCAGTATTAAAATATTTTGAAGATGTATTCCAGGAGGTACCTAGACTACCCCCGAAGAGAGATATTGATTTCTCTATAAAATTGATGCCTGGAGCAGCTCCAGTGTCAAAAACTCCTTACATAATGAATACACTAGAGCTGAAAGAAATACAATTGTAGCTTGAAGAACGTATGAACAAGGGGTATATATGCCCAAGTGTGTCACATTGGGGTTCCCCAGTCTTGTTCATGAAGATGAAAGATGGGACATTGATATTGTGCATCAATTTCAGGAATTTGAACAAAGTTACTATTAATAACAAGTATCTTTTGCCAAGGATCAATGATCTCTTTGATCAATTGAAGGATGCCGAGATATTTTCAAAAATAGATCTCAGGTCAGGGTACCACCAAGTAAGGATAAAGGATGAAGACATCAACAAGACTGCCTTTAGAACAAGGTATGGTCATTATGAATTCACAGTGGTGCCATTTGGGTTATCAAATGCACCTACTATTTTCATGTTCCTAATGAATGGTGTATTCAGAGAATATCTAGACAAGTTTGTCATAGTCTTTTTGGATGACATTTCGGTGTATTCCTAGTCAGAGGAAGAGCATGAACATCATCCAAGGATGGTGTTGCAGGTGCTAAAAGAGAACCAAATGTATGCCAAATTGAGCAAGTGCTCATTTTATCAAAAGAATATCCATTACTTGGGACATATCATTTCAAAGGATGGGATCGTTGTGGATCCTGAGAAGATAGATTCCATTAGAGAATGGTCAGCGCTGAATAATGTGATAGAAGTTAGATACTTTATGGGTCTAGCTGGCTATTACATAAGGTTCATTGCATGGTTCTCAAGGATAGCTCACCCCATCACTTCCTTCCAAAGGAAGGAGAAGAAATTTTAATGGACAAAAGAATGTGAGAGAAGCTTCCATCAATTGAAGCAGTTGTTAACCAGTGCTCCAATCCTGAGGATTACAGATCCAAATGAAGATTTTGTATTGTGTACAGATGCATGCAAAGAAGGAATGGGTGGAGTCCTCAGTCATAATGGGTTTATGGTATGTTATGAATCCAGAAAGCTCGAGTATCATGAAAATAAATATGCAACTCATGATTTGGAGTTGGCAGCCATATTGCACGCCCTAAAGAAATGGAGGCACTACCTCATGGGAAGGAGTTTTGAACTGAGGATAGATCATAATGGTATGAAGTATTTGTTTGATCAGCCAACGTTGAATGCTAGGCAGAGTAGATGGTTGGAATTTATTTGTGAGTATGAATTTGATATCAAGCATATCAAAGGAAAGGAGAACAAAGTGGTTGATGCACCTAGTAGAAGAGTGCATGGAATACATGCTACGTCCATTAGCATGTATCAAACTGATATTAAAGGAAGAATTTGGGAAGCTACAAATGTAGATTTGTAGTACATGTAATTGGTGGCAAATATACAACAAGGTAAGATGCTACAAAAAGTGGAGGATTATAAATTGGAAGCTGATGGAACACTCTTGTACAAAAACATAATTTATGTACCTAATTCCCAGGAGTTGAGAATTATGATCTTGAAATAAATGCATAATGTGCCTTATGTTGGGCACTCTAGATATCAGAAAATAGTGGTGGAAGTCAAGAGCCATCACTTTTGGCCATACATGAAGAAGGAAATGGCAGAGTACATAGCTAAATGCTTAGAATGTCAAAGGGTCAAGGTTGAGCATAGGCACCCAATTGGGTTGCTATAGCCATTGCCCATTCTTGGCTAGAAGTGGGAAGTGGTGAAAATGGATTTCATCACACGATTTCCCAAAAATGATAAGTAGCATGATTCCATCATGGTGGTGGTGGATACACTTATGAAATATGCCCATTTTATTCCATTGAAAACTACTCACAAGGAAGGTAATGTTGCTAATATTTATATGAAGGAAGTAACACGATTTCATGGTATTCCCAAGACAATTGTGTTTGAAAGAGACCCAAAATTCACCTTAAAGTTATGGAAAGGGTTATTCAAAGGGTTCGGAACAAATCTGAACTTCAACAAAACCTATCATCCTAAGTCTGATGGGAAAATAGAAAGGGTGAACCAAGTGATAGAGGACATGCTACGGATGTGTGTAATGGACAAACCATCTAAATGGGAAGACTAACTATACTTGGTAGAATTTTCCTACAACAATGGGTATCAAGAATCATTGAAGATGAGACCATTTGAAGCAATTTATGGCAGAAAGTGAAACACCCCAGTAAGATGGGATAACCCAGTTGATAGGGCAGTGGTTGGGCCAGAGTTTCTCAAGGAAATGGAAGAGAAAATGTTGAATATTAAGCAGAATTTGAAGGATGACCAAGACAGGCAAAAAAGTTATGCTAATAAGAAAAGAACCCACAGGGATTTTAAAGTGGGTGATCATGTTTTATTGAAAGTGAAAGCCAACAGAAGTTCCCTGAAGCTGGGAAACTATCCCAAGTTCATAGCCAGATATTGTGGGCCATTTGAAATCCTAGAAAGGATTGGACCAGTTGCATATATGTTTGCATTGCCTGCATCCATGAATATACATAATGTGATTCATGTTTCATTGCTTAATAAATATATACCTGATGCTAATCATGTTATTGATTGGAATGTGATTTAGGTGGAGAAATAAGGCATCTTGCAGGTGCATCTGGTGCGTATACTAGATCATAAAAGCAATAAGCTCCAGAATCGAGCCATAGGGATTGTAAAATTCTAGTGGACCTGGTATGGTCTCAAGGATGCAACATGGGAGCATGAAGATGCTATGCGGGCATAATACCCACATCTTTTTTAATATTTTGGAAATCTTGTTGTTGTTGTGTAAATAAGTTGCATGAAGGACAATGCAAAAATAAGGGGAGGGGATTGTAACACCCCAAGGCTGAGCCCCTACTAAATTGTAATTATGTTTATAGGCTGGTGAGATGAGTGGTTATAAGCTGAGAGACTTATGTGTATATTAGGCTAGTGAGCCAGATGCTAAGACCAATGAGATTGATTTTGTATATGTAAGTACTCACATCATTAATTAAATTACACTAATGCATGTAGACCAACCACGAAGAAGAGTTATGGGGGACTAAACTCCACTAGTTAGGGTATGGGAGGGGGCTAAGTGTCTATTCCTAGGGGATAAGCTAGAGGTCTTACCTCTAAGGGAATAATATTTTATTATTATTTCCTAAAGGCTATGGTTGACATAAGCCGTGTTTTCCTAAGTTCCTGGGAAAAAGGGAACGAGTGCTAAGTGGAACTCATGCGGCTTCAGGAAGACATGTGTCAACTTGAGCACATGAAGTTTATAGTGGGGAAAGACAACTCGTTGGGGATTTGCTTACCACACTAGCATTGTTTCCATCCTTGTGTCTAGACTATTTTCAAGTTTCCTCATGACCCTTATGATTTTTTGGAAGTCTGTCACCTTCTCGATTGACCAGGGATTCACACATTCAACCAGTTCTCCATCATCATCTCCTCTGTATCTAGTACACACCTTTGGAATCCTATAGTCGTACTTGAGTTATGTCGTGTGTCTCCTGTGAAGTCCGATGAAATTGTATTCTCTTGAGCCATGTTGTGTCTTAGCATTTGGCTGTTCCCATTTTCGGTGTCCATACCCATTTTTTGTTGCTGTCATCACCCATGTGTAGCTGAATGTTGTTGCTTGTTTCTTAGGAGATGAATTGAAGAAGCAGGTGTTCAGGCATGTGAGCATCTCTCCCAAGTGAGAGAGTTTGTTGGGAAGTGATTTCTCCTAGAAGGGAGCCTAGTAGAAGCTACAGTACTCTGAGACTTTTGGTCTAGCCTATTGTTGAAGCCTAAGGTAAGGGAGGTGTAGTAGCCGATGGACTTGTATTGGTGAAGGTGTATTCTCCTGGGGTGGAGAAGGCATGTGGGGAATGAGGGTCTGTGGGTTGTGGGCGTAAGTGGCTCCTGGGATAAAATATCCTTCTTGTTGTTCTGTGCAACTTTCTTGTTGTCCTTGCTGTTGTTGGGAAATAATACCCTATGGACTAACAAGCTAGGGATAAACTTGCATGCAGATCATGACCTTAAAGAAATCACTTTTAACCTATCACCCCAAAACTAAAACCCCTTTTTCACATACAAGCATAGATAGGACCTACTAACCTTTTTCCTGATGTTTGGTGTAGATCCCCCGTTGTGCTTTGTCCGCTTTCTTACGCTGCTCCTTCCAAAAGCAATCCTGCAATCAAGACAAAACACTACGCATGCATGCTATTTTTCTACTTTTAGGGTTAGAGTTTAAGCATAAATCGAATAAATCATACAAAACTCACGTATTGGGATAGGAAAAGTATTCTTTTATTAATCTCAAGATGAATCAACTTACAATAATGATAGAGATCATCCACCGCTTCTTGATCCTGATCTTGGGCTCCTCCTCTTCTTTGTCCTTCAACTGCTTTGCTTGAATTCTCCTTAAGCTTGAGGAAAGGCTAAAGGGTTGGGACAAACGGATTCGGCAATTGGGCAGAGTTTCTTTGCTATCTTTTTCCTTCTCCAAATAGTACCCCTACCCCTTCTTTTATAGGCTAGAAGGAGCTAGGGTTTTGGATGAACTCTCGGCCATGCATGGCTGGGAGTTTCAGTTAACTAACCCATAGCTTTTTGTCCCGTCAGCAACTTTCCTGTTTTTGTGCTTTGTTAGGTAAACGCGGGCTGTAGTGGGCCAGCCAGCGTTCCATCGCATGTAGTAGTAGGCCTGCCAGTGTTCCAACGCGTGCAATAGTAGTTTAGGGCGTGTTTTACTTGATTTAAGAGGATTTTCAAGAGTTTATTCAGCATGGCTTTGGCAAGGAAGGGATATGAGTTGGCCTGATGCCAAGTAAGCATGTGTGGTGAAATTTAGGGTTATAATAGATTCCCCCTAATGTGTGAGGTCAGAAGAGCATATGATGGCCGAAATACATTACCAATTCTTTACCAATCTGTACTGATATGCTGAATGAGTGAGCCCAGGAATCAGGAATCAGGAGGTGCCGTCTGCAAAAAATATCAAATGTCTCATCGAGGCGGGCATACCGATTCTCGGGATAAAATAGAACCATGGCTACCAATCAAATACAATGTATATCCATGTCAAACAACTATGAAGAGTAGCCGTGAATAATACACAGTGGAGCTACATCTCGAAATCAGAAAGATATACATATAAAGTATCCATCTTCCAGAAGCTAATTCGGCCTGATGGCTGTACTTCAGAGCGTGAGCAACAACTTCAAAATCTTCTAAAACTCAGGTAGGAGTGTAATATGAGTGTACGACTACACTACCCATAGGTCTTCGACGACTCGTCGGTTATGGACTTGAGAATCTTGATGATCGGACTGAAGGCTTCAGTGATTTCGAACAAAGACTTGATTGGACGTTCAGGATGGCCAGGTATGTGGAAAAGAGACATATTGTAGAGGGGTCGACTCAGGCTCAGTAACAAACTTCCCTTGGACAATAGCACGACAAGTGATAAGACTCAGGCAACATATCTGTGAATTATAAGTCTACGAAGTAGGAGGCAACACAAACTCCCCATATGTTTGGAAGAGTAACCAAATGGTAGAGGACACAACTCTATATAACGAGCAAAGCTTCCTAAGGTCGTACTACATCCCATAGTATGATGAATCAAATGGACATATGTGCTTTATCAAAGGGCGACTCATGATGCTGCCAATAAAGAAAATACTTTTCCCATCCTCTTTTTGGGGTATATTTGATTTTTTTGTTCTTTTTGATGATTTGAAAAAAGAATAAAGGAATATTACGTTACAATGGAGGAACGAGTAAAGCAAACATACAAGCTCAAGGCACAAGGACAAGACTGATGTTCTAGGGAAATGATACTCGGGGAAAAACCTCCAGTGGCCAAAGGTGTTAAGACGCAGAAGCAAATTGTTACAAGGCTGATGGGTAAGGTATGCAAAAGTGGTTGATAGAACACACAATGGTAACGTTCTTCGATGTAAGTTTAATGAGCCCAGAGAAGGTAAGCTCAGTTGTTTTTCACATTTAGAGAGTCTGAAAAAGCATAAAAGAAAACTCCATTGGGGTACCTTTTTCGAAGATAGTCTAGTCGGTTCAAAAAAGGGGTAAAATAGCACCGACTAGACGTCAATTCAAAACCATTTTAACGAGTGTGAAAAGGACAAGATCACTCGACGATTTTTTCACTTTTAAGGAGTCTGATTAAAGCTTAACTATGGACTCCGTTAGGAATGTTCTTCTGGACCATTTTAACGAGTGTGAAAGAATAGGGTCACTCGACGATCTTTTCAATTTTAGGGAGTCTGAAAACAGCTTAACTATGGACTCTGGGGGGGTTTCTTTTTCGTAAATTTAGTCCCTCAGGCCCGAAAAAGGGATAAAAATATACGTGAGGATACTCTTCTAAAGAATGAGAATTAAATAGAGTGCTCCTTTGTTCGTACAGTTGACCATCTGGACCAAAAAAGGGGTAAACTACCACCGGACAGATGTGACTTCAAATTTCAGTTTAACGAGCGTGAAAGGCCACAAGATCTCTCGGCAATATTTTCATGTTTAGAGGGTCTGAAAGCTTAAAAGGAGACTCGTTATGTTTTGGGAGTCCGGAGGGTAAGACAAAGAGTGGAAAAAGACCCATGCGAATGAGGCTCAAACTCATATTTAGGAAAGACTATCCGGACTCTTGAGCCTACAGTGTTGTTAGAAATGGCATGGACACCACAATGCAACCAGGACCTACCTAGGGCATCCATGTTTCGGTAAGCTCTACCACCAAGTTGTGACACTTCTAGAGAAGATATGATGGTTCCATGCCACAACTGGATGGGATCGATCCTATATCATAAGAAAAAAAGGCAACGAGATGCAACAGTCGGGATGAAATCCTACCCTATATGCTCAAGTTGAATTTTGAACATTTTTTTTTTTTTTATGGACCGTCAATATATTTTTTTATTTTTTATTTTTTGAAACTCAATAAAAATTGTCCCAATACCTGATCAAATCCCTCCAATATAACTCTTGGACCACTCAAAATCGTTTTTGGTATAAATAAATTGATAAAGGGGCCTAAAAAAGTGACAAAAAGAGGCCACAAAGTCTATAAATAGAGGCTGGCAGCTCATTATCACCATTGCTGATTTGGAAATTGACTCTGGAGCCAAAAGACCCCCTTTGCCAAAAATCATGATTCCGGGAGCTACAGTGGACGAAACGGGCTTCTGCTTCGATCAAGTAAGTACAAACTCCCTTATCTTGTTATTCAATACTTCATTTATTGTTTTTATTTGATTTTGGGGGTGGGCTTTGACCTCAAAGAGGCCAGCCCTAGGCAAACGCGGGTTGTCCAAGGACAGCCCGTGGGTAGAGCCAAGCCTACCCGCGGGTACCCGCAACTGTCACCTCGACAGGCCGCGGGTACCCCCCGCGTGATGAAAAAATTGATTGAAACAAGTATTCACTTCCCCTTTTTTTCCTTGTTGTTTTGGCAGGATGTATGTTCAGTGGAGGGAGAGGGAGCATGAGGCCGCCAATGAGTTAGTGGCCACAGATCCAAACGTTATGGCCATGTTGACGCAGTGTGGTTTAGTAAAATTCTTTTTGTGTCCGTTTATGCGCGCGCAACCAAGGATACTGAATGCCCTAGTTGACTATTGGCACCCTGATGCAGAGGCTTTCATGATAGAGGGGCAATCCTTGGTGCCCACCACTGAGGATGTTTATTTTTTGATTGGCCTCTCGAGGAGAGGGGAACCAGTCAAATTTCAAAATTTTCTTGCGGGGTCGAGCAAAGTCTCGGAGATGATAGAGGAGTACTGTGAGGCTGGGACCGATCAGAGATATTCCTCGGTACCCGTGAGTAGGATTACCAGCCTCACCCTCCAGACCATTTTATCGCTCATTGGGCGGATTACTGGCTCCGCAGCCGTGCATCAGGCTTCGCACGCACAGATGAACTGTGCAATTCAGTGCATGAATGCCCAAAGTTTTGATTGGAGTACCACACTAATAGTGAGCATGACAGGTCAGTTGACAGCTTGCAGATAGTGGACACACAGGAACTTTGGGTTTGGGACCATCCTGTGTTCGTTTTTCTTCGAGAGAGTTCCATGTTTTAGTCCTCGGTTGATAGTACAAGGACATCTGGCTACTTTCCCCGCAGTATGCAGATGGGCAGTGCTGCTACCACGACAGGGTTGTTATCGCTGAAATTTCGTCCGCACAGGGCGACAAGAACTCAAACATCATCAACACAGAAAAACAATCATCCATGGCACAAGGATTAACTCCACAGCACATCAAAAGGGCCAAAACTATACAAAGTTGGCTAAAAAGATTAAAAAGCGCACCGCGCCCATGGTAAACTA